>OMLP01044596.1:13153-57874 GCA_900302685.1 Spondyliosoma cantharus
TTTTTTTTTTTTTTTTTTTTTTTTACTGGGATACGGGTACATTTTCTGAATCACAGCTGGAACTCATTTGAATAGAATGTCTCCAAAAATTCTGAGCCCACAGAGTCAAAATCTAATCCTGTGTCAATGGACCATCTCCAAAAACGTATTACCTGAATACATCTTCAATTCAATCCCCAATGCTCTTATTTCCAGCTAGGGAGATGGTAGTCTGTGTTTGGAGATCCTTAGTTTTTGTTCAGAGGGGGATTTTATGATTTTTATGAAAAATATTTGCTTAAAATCATAACTTAAAATTATCATCATCAGGCTGTCTGTTGATGTCAAGGTTACGCTGCCTCAGCCTGACAGACATCAGTCCCAAATCGTACAAATTCCTGCATTTGAATTCAATGCCCAGGAGCTGACAAGCATACTGTCTGCATGCACATATACATGCATATACAGTCTGCCCACCCGCACAGCAAGACACGATCCCAAAAGGTTGACATTCATCAGTTTTAAAGGTGATCATAGCAGTGCAGAGTCAGTGATTGTGCCCGCCTGACAGCTCCGTGACAGTTTGTCAGCTCGGCAACAAGCCCGTGTCATCAACATTTACTATGATGAAAGCTGGCACCCTAAAGGCACTTTGCCGCCTGTCATTACATACGTTGCATAATGCCTCTGACTGACTGCACGCCGCGTCTCATTGCTCAGACTCCCTATAGCATGGATGACTCGTGACGACACAATGGGCAGATGAAAATTCAATAATTAATGCGACAGAATGGGGATGGACTCATTGGTTTTCGAGCGTCTCCGCCCCAAACCGAAAGCAATGACGGAAAAGGAGAGGTGAGTATGTAAAAGTGAGCAGACAGAGGGAGAGGCAGAAAGGGGGAGGAGGATTTATCAGCCTGACACTCATCAAAAGTGTTCAAGAATATTAACATACCTCATAGACATTTAAACGCTTCCTCACATCTCTTGGCAGCTGTGACAATGGCAAATTTAACATGTTTTCATTTTTGAACACAACTGTCGGATGTCGACAGATCCTGTTTATCAGGGGCAAAACAAACAGGTTGGAGAAAATGCATCCTTCATTAGATGCTAAATGGTCCTGATGTCACACCCTCCCATTTCCAAAAGGCTAATTGTTCCATTGCCATTCATAATAACCTGATATCTATGACCCGACAGCTATGGAATATTTAGGCAAACGCAGGATGAGTTGAGGCATCCAGGCTTTTCCTTTTCCATTTCAAGACCTGTGCAACTAAATGGCACCCTAATGTCTCATCACTAATGAAATAGCTGGCATTGACATTAAGAGCAATTATGAAATGAACACAATTAAAAATACCTCAAGACCTCATTTTCAGAAATTGTGAGTCTTATCTGTGTGTGTGCATGTTTGCTGATACGACGTTCGCCGCTGCCACATATGGTGGTCGATGTTGTCAGTTGAGACGCACATTATTTGGGCAACATGAGTGGATTTTCTTGCTGTGCATTCCAAGTAAAACCGAATGGTTATCAATTGAACTCGGTAAATACACATCCAATTTGAGCCCATGAGGTTCAAGAAAATATCATAGAAAAATAAATGTTTAAGTCTGCACTTAAGGCTTGTCTTCAGTTAGAAATGCTAGCATTAGCTGATTCTAGGGCATAATTACAATGCCAGCAGACACAGCAGTAAATGCTTAGACCAACTTTCTACATTGCACAAAATTGTTTCTGTGGTTACAATTTGTCTGACTACAGTCCTTTGTGAAGCTTAGCCCTACTTCTTTCTGCAGTTTTGATTATTTTTGATCAACAAGAGGAAAAGAGCAACATGATTCTTCCGTGATTATTATACATTTTCCCAAACTGGTACAAAATAGCCTAACTGTTGCAGGAAAACTATTACAAAAAGTCCTCGACCTCAAGCATATAACAAGTCTGGCTTTTGTTTTCCACTTTCAGCTGGCACACATTAACATGATTGTATCTGTTGTCAAGCAAGATTTGAAATTTTCTCTACAAAATGATTTCAATTCAACAGCTGTTGGCAAACTCGAGGACTTTCCACACCCAACACTCAGAACCAAGGTTCCTGTTTTTCTGTTATGATGCATACACTTAACTGTGATTGTGGTTTCACATGCAAGCATACTAAAGAACTACACACGACATGCCTATGGCCTATCATCATTGCCAACATGGGCTGCGTCTCCCTGATCGGTGTGTGGACAGACACATCTGCATCTGATGTTTGATTATTGTCAGTTCAATTTGAGTTCTGCTCATGATCTCTTAAAAGCTGTCGCATCAATGTCAGTAAAAATAATTTGATCTTCCCTTCTGTCCATTTGCTACTGCGGCTCATTTTGTCTTGTTGCACACTTTTCTTCTGGTTCTGATGATTACTGTCAGAACTTCAGTTATATGTCCAAGTGTTAACCATGGAAAAAGAAAACAAACAAAAAGATAGCACTCTCAGTATTTTTCTCCTCTGTTAAGACTTTAGACATTACTCTAGATTGCGGTCGTTACACTTCCTATCTCAAACAGCCCCGTAGGATCCAATTCTGTTGATTCAACACCTGTTTGACTAAATGAGCTGTTTTTTCCCCCCAACTTCTCGAAGTGCTACACACTCTAAAAGTGACTAAGGTGGCTTTACTGGGCACTAAATTACAGCAGTTCATGAATGAGATTAGTCTGCTTCAAGATGTACTTTTATACCGTGTCCTGTGATGAATAAATGTGCCTGCTACAACAGCACCGACTCTGTGGACCTGTCATCTAAATCTGTCTCTGAATTAGCCACTGACAGACTGTCCTGTACAATGATTAATGCAGTGTATTCGAAATGTGTAGGATTACTGTTCAGCATACAATATGTGACAAAGCACGTGGCCATCGTAGTTAATATCAGTGGAGCGGGATGAATAGATGTGTCTGTGTGGACAACTCTGTCCTTTGAGTTCTTAGTTGGGTCCTCTGAAAGATTTGCTGCTAACGAGAGGCCCTGCCAGTGCCACTCAGGCCTTATCACTGATGTCCACACCCACGCTAGCTCCCACCATGCTCAATCACAGCGGCAGCTGTTGGACTGCGCACCGACCACCTCCTACAGAAAACCAATCATATTTTCAGAGCTACAGCCAGTGAGCCTCACAGCATGAAGGAGAAAGTGACTTATGACTTCAGAGCACACAACTAAGGTGTGGCAGTAACAGTATTAGGCAGTCACAGTGAGTGTTTTAAAGAAGGCGGATATTTCGTCCTTTTTTTCCCCCCACAATAAACATCCCAGAAGTTAAGTCCAAGTCACATCCATAAAGTGCATTTTGCCTCTGCAGAAACGGGGGGGAAAAATCCACAATTATCATCATCTTCTTCTTACATATTCTCCAACAACAGAGACAAGTGCAAAGGAAGCAATGAATTACTGGATGCCATTTGTTTTATAGATGGACTAACAGACCTCTGGAAACCTGTCGTGTAAATAGAATACACAAATAGCTGCACGCCATTGGTCCTACTGCGGCACAGTGGGACCTGGATTATCTCTCATTAGCAGCGAACATATTCTGTTGTGTCATTGTTCATGTGTCAGTGTTCGTGTATTTGTATGTGCACATGAGCGCATGTACCGTATGCCCCCATTGTGGCTCAAGGTCAGCTAGATTTTAAATAATTTTAATCAATATTTGGAAAAAAAACTAAACTACACCCTTGCAGATTTAATTGTGCAATTAAGTCAAAATATAATTTTGTATCATTTACCCACTAAAAAAACAGTTAAAGTGTAATTTATGTGAGGATCCATAAATGCTTTGTCCCTTGTGCTCTTCAGGATTAGTGAGGCAGAGTGCCAAAAAAAAAAGGGAAATCAGGAGCCCTCCCACTCCTAATGTATTTAAAGTGACACATTAACAGGATAAACAGTCCCCTTATCTGCTGAGTGCATAGGCTTCTTCTAAAACACTACAATCCCATTAACAAGACCTATTCTGATTTCACATCTCTCTGACTACAATGTAAGGCCTGTCCACCGACAGGGTCTGTCTGCCTGTGCCAAAGTGGGAGGCTCGGGTGTAATCGTACACACATTAAGATTTACTAATCCTTTGTTTTGGCCTCTTCAATTGAGACCTTGGTCAAATAAGGAGGGTAGAATGCATCAACACAGTGGGTTTAAACTGCATTAGAGCATTCATGACAACCTTGGGCCAAGGGAGGTAAAAATACAAGAGCGATCTACAAAGATGTAGATATGGCTACCAACAAACAAGGCCCATGCCCTCAATATGTTATGTTATTTAGAATCTTTTTTTTTGTTTCTGTTAAACAGGCCATATTACGTTTTCTGGATTTTTTACGTCCTTTAATGTGTTATATGACCTTGTTGTGCATGAAAAACATCTGCCAAGTTACAAGCCCAAAGTCAATGCCAAGGATAGCTATACTCATCTAGGAAAAAAAAACTACTCCTGAACTGCCTGAAGCACTTTGTTTGTAGTCCAGCCCATATTTTATAACTTATCTGTGTCACTGAGTAGCACAGCACCACGTCCAGCTAGCGAATAATGAAAAGTCCCGCTCACCTCTGCCATGTTGTCCGAAGACAAGGATGGTACAAGCAAAGAAGACAGCTTTTGGGACCACATTTTATAGATGTCTTTAATGAGAGACTGGGACATATTCCAGTAGTTTTTTTCTTGCAACAAAACCAGACATTTTTGACTAAGGTTGCAGAAATGTACATTGCCAACATTTAGCCTGCCAACTGGGTTGGTATCAACTTTACTTTTTGATGGAAAAATCCACATAACTAAAAAACTTGTCAGTAAGTTTTGAAATGTGTTGGAGTCTAACAAAGTGTTTCCTGATTATAATAACAATATATACAATATTAAATATTGGTTGTAGAGACCCACGGAGAAAGGCTATATGTAAGGAAACACCAAGTAAATGGCAGCATGTCATTAGCTAAACAAAAACATCAGTGACGAATAAGGTAAATTTTAAAAAGTGCCAAAAATGTTGGTGGATTTTTTTTTTTTTTCTTTTGGTCTGAACATATCGTAAATCATGCATTCTTAAAAACTCTGACTGGTTGCTTCAGTCATATTTCATTGTACCACTTGATCTTGAGCATTCTGAAGTCAAATAAAGTTGGATATTGACGATCCATCATGGCTGTTACCAGTGTGGCAACAAATCAATATAAACCAACTACTTTATAAAGTTTGGGCCGACCAAAGCTTAGTGGTTGATACAGTATAGGTTATGGCTTACAATATCTGATATAGAGTAGCTGGTAGTCTGCTTTATAAGGTGTACCATCTTGGTCATCTTATTTGTTAGATATTTTCTGCGATCACCCTGCCTGGGTCCTGGTTCATGGCCAGCAGAAATGGCCTTCACCAACACTAATGGCCTTGTAACGGCAGACAATAATAGCCTTGCAACAACAGACCATGATGTATTAAGTGTACCCACCTGAAAACAGACTGCTCAAGAATTTATAGTGGGAACTCAAGTGGGACTCTTCTGTGTGGTTGGGGAGGAGGAGAAAATAGCTTGGTCAAGGTTTTGATACATAATGGGTCATGCCTGTCAGGGAATCGCCACATGGGATGTTTCCGTCCAACCAACCAGCTTCCGCTTGTTTCGGGCTTCATTCCCATTCTCTTGCGAGACTTAACCCTTTGGTCATTAACCTCTCCCTGAAATAGCTCCTGGATTAGAAATTAAATCCTGCTTCAGTAATTGCGCATACCATCACTTGTTCCACTGTAATGTTTTGACTCAGCTGGCTCTGTTACTTTCACTGTGCTTTATTTTCCTTTGTCTGCATCTTAATTACTTGCCTTTTTTTTTATAAACCTCACTGGGGTGTTTTGTTTTGTATTGTACTGTATATGGCATCATCATGTGACTACAACCTCCTCTTCCAAGGTCTCGAAGTTGCAACTTGTCCGTTCTTGTCCTGCATAGAAGGTAAGTGGGCGATGCTTCACAAGTGTGTTGGCAATCTCAACCCCTTACAGTGATACCATTCTTCACTGCTAAGATGAGTGCTTTGTGGACCTGGCGGGGGCGATGAGCAGATCTGGGTCCATGCCGGCAGAGCCATACCTTAAACTTTCAGCAAAGTCCATAAATAATGACATGTCTCAGCCAGCCATTCAGGTTTTGGCATGAGCCTTGGAATGCTGCTGTGTCCCCCAGGCTATCCTCTTGCCCCATAATGAATTTTGTCACAGTACTGGCACTGAAAACTTTGCAGCGGTAAAGAGAAATCGGTTTGTGACTATTTTCTTCCTAAGAGGAATTGATCTAGCTTGACATGATGAGCTTGACACCTCGCCAGCTGCTTGCAGGATCCATCTTCTGCCTGGCACACACTTGGTGTTGACATACATGAAAATCTTAATCAGTTTCAGCCAGGAGGCAGATCATGAGATACTGCTCTCTGGCTCTGTAGCCTGCACCAGCATGGTCACCACAAAACTGCATATTTTAATGATTTCAATGTCGAGCCTGTGACAAAGCATAGGATAGGGAGACATCGTTACGGATTTAATATGCACGGTACACCAATATCAGCCCTCCATCGTGGGTAAACTTTTTTAAAAGATGGGCCTGCATTGTATGGTTGGCGGCATTTTTGGTTCACTGCTGGGTCTTTTTGTGCTGGAGCAACATTTTCTTTGTTCAGAACAAAATCACCAAATGGAGGGAAGATCTTCTGTTCATGCCTGAGCAGCCCAGAGCTGTAAATATCAAAAATGGATGGTTTGAACGAATCATGACATTTAAACCACAAATCTTTACAACAGATGTAAACACAGCTAATGTATTGCCACAGATTAGAATCGAGAATTGATGTTGTTTGGCTTTTAGATCCATGCATCCTCCATTTTTTGCATGATATCCTCCACTTCTTCAGGTAACATAACCCTTCGGATCAATCAAAATGTAGCAACATACGAAATCTCACCCAATGTCATCACAGTATATGATTCTTTGGTACCTTTGGTGGCTAGCATTCTGCCATCTGAGAAAAAATGTTTTCTGAACCTGAGGAGATTATCATCCTGCCCGACACGGCAGAGTTATTTGCAGCTCTCCCATTATTGTGCAGTTTTTTTTATCGGCATGTTTCAGCAATCTTTGCCACAGCTTTCATGATGTGTGGTCATTGCTGGCTACTATGTCTTCCTTGGCTGCTGGCCTCTGCAGCCATCCGTAATCTCGCAGTTGATTGATTCATTTCTTTTTAGATGTCTTCTTGAAATATTTAAAGGCACTGTGAGGCTTGGAATTGCGCATTTCATTCTCAATCACTAAATTTTGTGGCGTCAAACATTTACTCGTCCATGTTAACCTTGAATCTGGAGGCTTTTTGTGACCAGTGTGCTCATCCCTCTTATCCCCTCCTACTCTCCCCAGGGGCATGTTTGTTCTCAGTATGTAGCTCAGTGTGGGTTTCCTTTTCTGAGAAACTGTATTTTGCTCCAGCTGCCCTGTCCTCATCTCTCCAGCCATCGCTTCTTTTGTCAGCTGAGCAACTACCAGCCAGGAACTCTGTAGTGGTACCACTGTAAAACATAATTCATCCTTCATCCATCATTATACAAAAAAACACTTTATTATGAACCAAAGCTGTCCTCACAAAATTCCTCCCACACATGTGCATGCTCAACTCGAATGGCAATTTTTAATGTCCATATGCAGTAAATATAGTCGATAAAGCAGTTTTATGAACACACTAAAATATTCTCCACTGAGGTTCGAATTTATCCTGACAGAGATGCACTTAACATGATGAAATACTAATGCACTTTTGGTCCTTTAGATGACAGGATATATACATATATAAGTATTTATTTATCCTTTGCTGACTTGAAAAAATATAGCAATGTTATTTTCACTTTTTCTTTGACTGGAGAGTGGTGATACATTTTCATATTTTATCCTATTTCAGCATGTTGTTTTTTTTACATTATTTCATTGACTTCACAGGGTAGTTTTAACCAAGTAAATGGTATGGGGGGGAAGCAAAACAACTGGCAGCATTCAGGCCTTGGCTCCTGGGGGCTACGTGTGGTTCAAGACAGACTTAACCACTGGATTTAGCTGGGCACACAATATGTCCAAGACTGGCGCTGACTGTGGCTAGTCACTCCAGATTCCACATTACACTAAACCCTTTTTCCAGTCCTTGAAACAGTAGCAGTTCTTTCCAAAAACAGAATATCTGAGAAAGAAACAATTGTCCCAATGATTTGAAATGCGATCTGGCAATCAACCCTGATCTACAGCATTTTTACCGCTAATACAGTGTCATGGCTAAGGGCCAGCAAGTGGCGCCACCTCTCTCTTAAAAATAAGTGGTGCCATCTCATGAGGTCTTGTGTTCGGCACTCAGCCATGACACGGACAGACGTTAAGGAGTGTGTTCTAAGCTGCTAAAACCGTTCATCTGGAGTGCTGACAGCTATTCAAAGCTTAAAATTCCTTCAGTAATTAAAATCAGTGGAAGACACTATATTGGCACGACTGTCTTGGAAAGCCCTGTTTTCTTTTTTCTTTTTTTTTTCCACTTTCCGCAACTGTCTCAACAGTCCTCATCTTTCTTTCTCTCCTTAGACATTAATTTCCCTCTTCATCTGAACGTGGTTTCATATGGTGCAGAGAGACATGCACAACCCTGCGATAAATTAGCCACTATGAATAATGAGCCAATGCCGATTTTTAAGAGTTAATTAATTTCCTGTGGGCATGGCAGTGTCTCGCCTGATTAATGATGGTAATGTCATTGGCATGCTGAGTTGGGTGCCCTATCGCTGGATATAAATCAGTGGTGCACTGGAAGGCGTCATGCCCCAGCTGTGTTCAACGTGTTCGCTTTAACTGTCTTTCTGACCTACGACACAATAAGTGGATGACTCTGGATGTACATGGTCATAAGGCAAGTACTCTGCTACTCGTGAGACAGTGACACATGGAAACTGACAAACGCGCATGGTGAATTCCTGTGACTCCTGAGATACAAGGCATCGACCGACGTTTGATCGGTAATGCCGTACTCCTTTTACCCATATCCCTTGTTTTTGAGGGAACCATGTTGAACCCATTTCCCTCAGAAGAGAGTTACAAGGGGTAGTGGTTGAAATCTCTCTCTATGAAATGGGACAACCCCTAGATATCCATCCATATCATCAGTTGAAATCGATGGTACTTATGTTACAACCGGTCATTTCCAACATTGTGTCTTCTGCTGCTGTGGATCTAACTCCATCACAATGCTATTTCCATATAGTTGTGATGCAATTTGTTCACAACTCAATGCTAAAAATTAACTCATCAAATAAAAAAAGAACCCCTGCTTCGTTTCCTTCTGCTAACATCAGTGGTGCTGTCAGCTAACATTAGCAACTGTGCTCCCTTGCCAGTCTGTCCTGACATTAAAGGAGCTATACCAAGTGCATCTTCACAGCTGGACTTTAGTTAAATTCCAGGCATCATATACCATCAAAGGGGGGGGATCCGACACTCAAAAAATGTCACAAAATGTGGGACTGTCATGCACAAATCAGCGTTAACAATTTGATGTGGGCAAGCTGGTTAGTTTGCTACCGAGACAGATCATCAAACTGGTTGTGATTGTTTTATGCTTGTTATAAAGCAAAGAACCATAATAGATTTTAATGACAGAGTTCTCGTAACGTTTGGTTTGAAATATGCTTCTGAACAATCTCCATTTGAAGGGCCATATAGCTGTAACACTTCACCCTACCCCTCTATACCAACAAGTATTGGCTCACCCTACCACTAGATGTGAATGTGCACAATGGAGGGCTAAGGCTGAGTTGTAGGGGCATGGGATGTATTGGGATTGGGCCTTAGAATACCAGAGCCCGATTAACAGTCTACTAATGTACACTTTATTCATTTTTCTTGTAGACTAAAAAAAATACAAATGTTCTGAGCCCTATTACTGCCAAGCAGAGCACCTGGTACAAAGAGCACACAAATCTGGAGCTAGACCATACAAGTATTAGGTCATGTCCTTTGGGTTTGTGTGGAGCCTTAGGGAAAAGGTCCTGCAGTGTTTCACATAAATGAATTCTGAGTCAGACATTACCTGCCAAGTATCTGAAGTAATAATTCCCACTTTGGGGGATGATGTATGTGGTGATTCACAACATGTTGCCCTCATTATGGATAGTATCACAATACAGCGATTATGCAGTAATCAACACATTGCAAGACAACCCATGTCCATGTGTGCAACCATTTTACTTTTACTATGGTGGGTGAATTAAGGACAGAACATATTCTCTCCCTTTTTTTCAGTATATTCTCTCAGTGTATTCAACACTCAATGAGCTGAATCTGTAATTCCAAGGGCAACTCAATTAAACAGTTGTAAAATATCAAGACATCACTGAAACTCAAACTTTAGAGATTCAGAGAGCATCAACCCAGCCAATAAATGTGTCCGAGTGTTACAGGGAAATGATTGAATTAGAAATGACTGTCACTTCCACAGCTGGTCTGATTCAGGTACCATGACAACTTTTCTTGTCAAACTGTCCAACCTCCCCTTGTGGAAATGGCAAACAAAAAGTGGATTTGAAATTCTGCACACACAGAATTGTATACTTTTCTATTTTAAAAGTAAATGAAAACAAGTATTCACTGGTGAAATATATATTTATACAGTAGAAAACAAAACAAACATAGCTGTGTTGGAGCCACGATAGCACTAAGCCATGCTAAGTACAAATTTGGGCATACTTCTTCTTAGGAGACTGAGATGCTGCACCCGACCAGTAATGGCACACAGGAGCCAAATGTAGTGATATGACATTACTTTTGGTAAGTTGTACAGTCGTTCATGGCCTCCAGAGGACCTATTGTAATGACTTTGGATTCATGACATTTGCACTTTTGTGATTTTGAGTGAAATGTTTCAATAATAATATGAATTAATTGATATTAATTATTAAACCCTTAACCTTTTTTAATCGAAATCCATCAGTCTGGTCATAATATTTCTTCCTCTAGGTATTTTGACAAAAAAAATAAATAAATAAGTGTTAAATACCTGCTAAAATGAGATGGTAAACATGGCAAACATTACACCTGCTTATACATTTGCACATTATCATTGCGACCATAATAGCAGGCTGGCCTTACCATTTGTCTTGAAAAGTAAAAGTGAGTAAAGAGAGCAGAGCTCCTAGTATGGCTGAAGACTCCTGACCTTGTCGGATTAAAAAAAACAAAACAACAATCACCTACAGCAATGAGCAAAAACAAATATATGGAAGTATTTATCTGTAAGAATTGGTTCCTTGAAATACTAAGCTATTATCATTTGTGATGCGCAATAAAAAATATATAAAACCCTCAAAGCATGACTGAAGCAAACTAATTAACAGTGTAATTATACAAATACTTGAACACTGACAGTAGCAATAAATGATACGCTGCTAATATTCCATAACGCTTCCAAAACAGATTAATCCATAACAAGTAATCCAAATGTAGATGATTTCCCAACCATCACTAATGTCCTCAACATTCTGTCCACCTCCTCATGAAATTAATAAAAAAAAAAAACTCGAAAGAGCTTAATCCCACCTAATTCCTTTCTTTTGTTTTCCCCTCCTTTCTAGATAAATAAGTGGTGAATCTCAGTCAACTTGGCAAGGTATACTTTATTAGCGTAAGAGGCTTATCGTCAGCATATGAACCCAGTTCCAGTATTAGTCAGTACTGTATAAGCTTTCAGCTCTGGATACTGACGACACTGACAATGAAAATCAAAAGTAAAAGAAGATTAGGAAAAGCTGCAGAGGACCATGGAGACTTCTGTGGCATGGTTGATAGAAAGTGACAGACTACGTCATGAAAACTTCATGCAACAAGTGCAATGAAAGAGGCTCCTCTTGGCAGTCTCTGCTGCCATGGATATTCACACTGAGTTATGTTGTGAGGGAGGAACTGGGAAAATATCTATCACATATTAACTGCAGGCAATGAATCAAGGATTATTCTTGTCCCATGCCAACCCCCTTCATTACAGCTGATAGTAAATAATTGGTATAGTTAGGAAAGATTAATTCATATCTATTCATCAAGCTTTCTTTTGGGGCCAAAGGAAAAGTAATGCTTCACAATCTCATGGTCATTTAATGTCAACTCCTCTTTAAATCCAGGCTGTCTTTGCCTCGTGATTGCTGCTGCAATCAGCCACTCATAACTTGTTGTATCGATCTTAATTCATCATGTACCTCAAGGCAGTGAGCCTCTATAAAAGCAATTCATCCCATTCATTTGAGTCATTTTGTGGTAGTTTGCAGAGTAACTGGGCAATATGGCCTTAATTTTATATTGCAATAATTTTTAAGCTATATCTCAGTACATAGAATATAGCTTGATATGTTGAAATCTCTTCAAAAGCACTTGGACTTGACTACAAATATCACAATATTTTTTCGAAAATATTTTTATCAATATTGCAACAATATTGTAGGGGGTGACGATTGTACTTTCACAAAATATTAACACATAATACAAAATCAAAAATCTGTAACATTATATAGTCTCGATCGCCATGCAATAAACTGTATATCATATATATTGCCCAGCCCTGCTGCAGAGGAAGGCTTATAATGTTACAGCCTTATCACAGTGCCGTGTTTCAGAGAAGGCTGCCGTATTTGCTTTGACAGCAGAAAAAACAAACTGTCCACAGCAACACTATCACTCTGTGCGGTTCTTCACCTAGCCTACCAGGTCAAAAAATAGCTTGATGGATGAAAATATATGTACTCTTACAGTATCTTTTAATGTTAGAGACACAAATTATATATAATTTGGACTGGTTGGGAGCCAGATGAACAACCGTACTCAACCTTTAGCTGCACTTAGGTAAAGCTGAATGCTATTATGCAGATAGCATATGAAGGTAGTAAGGTAGTATTTATAAGGTTAAAGGGATAATCTCCAAGAATTTTCATTTAAATAAATGTCTGAGTTAATATCTATTGCCATATGAGATTATACAATGGCAAGTGTGTCCATGGCCCACTTAAAGTATTGCAATACTTACATACACATTAAAAGCATTTAACTGGCAAAACATCAATTGTAGTTATAGGAAATGCATTACTTTTGTAGAAAGAGAGCTGAACTGCTATTCCTTAACAAAAATGCATCTCCAAAATGACACAATGGTCGTTTTTTGGCATTGTTTGACAGTGGAACGGTTTTGCAAGAAGTAATAAAAACATTTTTAAAAATCAGCCATAGCGAGGTGTTAGATGAAGAGCTGCAGGTGAGACTCCTCAGCAAGATATAACCAACAACCTTTACTAAAGAAGAGTCTGTTGCACTATGATAAAAAAATAGTAGCCCATCCCAGAGAAGCAGTGGGTTGCCACTGTATGGCACCCAAGGAATAAGTCCAGATATAAGCCAGTGACTTGGTCAAAGACACTGACAGGAAAATTAACCTAATATACATGTTTTGATGGTGAATGAAACCAGAGCAACAAGAGCAACACACACAAGCAGGAGGAGAACAAACTCCAAACAGATATGCCTTGTCCCAATCCAGGAGGGGGCCCAGGAACCTCTTGCTGTGAAGCAGCAGTGCTAACCATTGAGTCGTCTTGCTGCCCTGCTGTTCGCAGGCCCATGCAGTGCGCAGGGTATACTCAGATCATGGTTGCTCACAGAATGATGGAAAAAATTATTGCCTGACTTCTTTATTAAAACAACAGCTTAAGTTGCTGCCTGTTGGCACCAGTAGCTACAGGTGTTGCTGCTTTAACTTGAGCATTTTAGCATGCCATTTCATCTCAAAGCACAGCTAAAGATGAAGGGAATTCAGTTTTGGTGGTGTCCTGTTTAACTTAAAGTGAGAATAATGAGAGGAATAAGACACACAAGGGTTCAGCTACACAGAAAATACTTAGGATACTGAGAGTTTTGGTCCATGAATAATTAATGTGGAGCCAATTTCAATGGCAATCAATTGAGTTGTTACAGTACATTCATATTTTGCTTTAGAGTGTTGCATTGACCAACTGACCAGCAGTCTCTGGAGCAACATATATGAAGTATTTTCTATAAGCACTGCAGAAACTACAACTTATATATATATATATTTCCCCTTCAGCTCGCCCACATAACTACACAGGCCTTTTGCGGTAAGTTACCAATTTTTGATATACTCCGACCCATGCACACCGCTGGGGCTGTCACATGGATAGGCACAGGAGCCCAAAGATTTTAACAGCTTGCTCCATTTCCCAGAAAGGAGAAAAATGGGTGTCTTTATGATAATTAAGCACTTAAAGCCTTGCTGACGCAGAGAGACAGCCTGCCTGCAGACTGCAATGGATAGACATTCATATTAAATGTGCTGACTTACATTGACAATTTTGCCTAAAGAAATGGGTGGCAGACAGCGGCCTCAGAGTGGAGTTGTATAATGGCAATTCAACACCGATTCGAGATGAATGAATGGGTATTTTGAGCAGGTAGCTCAGGGAATCGCTGAGATGCCCTCCACAGGTTCCCAGAAATGCGTGCGTCTAAATGTTCTGTGAGTTGTGCGTACAAAGCAGAATGTGCATGTGCGTTAGTGGTGAAGTGCAATCATGGAATGTCTTTGTACATCAAGGTGGGAACTATAGGTGGTGACAATGCCAAATCATGGGGACACACCTCCCTCATTTCACCTGTCCCTCACTCACTTAAGAAAACGCATATTTTCAAAAGGAGAGGGGCTGCATCACCCAGTCAACAGTGCTGTATTCTATAATTATCGTCTCAAGGTGTCAGTCTGTTTGTAACATGCCGGAGATCATCTTGTGTCTATCTTTGTGGCATTCTCAAGGGAAAAGAAAAGAATAAGTGGCAGAGAATAACTGTCCACCAATAGTGAGTCACTCAGCCACAATAGGAGATCTTATTAAGGTGTCAATTCTTTGTCTGGCCTCCATCTCTACCATCCCACTCTGGCCTGCTATTGCAGCATGATATCAATTATTTTCCATGGCAAACGGTCTCCTAGAGAAGTCTCCAGCATGCAACAGGCCCCACCTGCAAGCTTGGTTCTAGGATATGAAGTCAGTGCCATACTTGGTGGGTTTCTGAAAAATGCAATACATCATCTGTCATCCCAAGTTCTGCGCTGTGCTGCAACATATCATTTCCAATTAGTTTGTTTTTTTCTTGTAGCAACATAATCGCGTGCATTTTCAAATGGATGTACTGTGCCTTTTAGAGCACAGTTAAGTAAATCCAAACAGAGACAAACGATGTTAAAGGAGACATTAATAACCCTTCATGTAGTGATCACATCGAAAAAAGTTACCCTGGTGTGCTATCCTGCCAAGTACCTCATTGCACAAAATCACATTTGATGGCTTAATATCTTGGGTGAAATCATTTATGTAACAGCATCTATTAAAGACATCCAAACAGGTCTGCCAGTGAAAAGTCAAATCACTTTCACTTACTGTCTTTGAAAATCTTTTTTTTTTTTGATACACCCACGCAAACAAACCTGACGCATCACGTGTATCAGTCAGCCAGCCACACATGGAGGTTCACCAGCACCACTCATCTAACCTAGACCACATACTTGCTGCTGTCAGTCTGTGTTAGTTCTCTGAATTCATCCCCATGTGTTCTTTCCTGAGCTCCACTAGCACCTCCTGCGGAGAACCCTGCAGAGTCTGAGATGTAATCTCCGCTGCTTTCCCTTCCACACTTGTCCCCCATTGTGCCATGGCCCAGTGTTTTTTGAAGCTAAGGTAAACCTGCCTCCGTGCGGTTTGATTGTGATCAGAGGTCTGTAAGTGGATTTCTATCTCACCTGGATTCACTTGACTGGTACATTGATTCGTATCTGAGCCGAAGCAGTTTTCAGATGAGGAGATGTAGGCGTACGTGATTGATGGGTGGATGAAACACTGTCCGTGCCCAATGCGAGTGTTTTTGTATGTATTTGTGCGTATCCAATGAAGCATAATGATTCAATGCGATGGCTTGATCCTTAGATTTAGATTTGCTTGCATGGTCTGCGAATTATTATCAATGTGAACTGAAATTTGTACTCATGCATTCCCATTTTAGATACGAGTATTGATTGATTTTGTCATATACTGAAAACCCACCGATGTCTTGTCTGCTTACATTTAAACTCTCCCATTTCCAGCGACGTTCACATGAGAGGAGCTGTTGTGTCTACAGTCGATGAGTCACATATCTCACACACTCATATCTACCATTTCAGACCAGGAAAAAAAATATTTGAAGTTGAAACAGCAAACACTGTGCTGTCTGTTTTCCTGTTCTTGAGGGGAATGCAGGAAATGCTTACTTTGAGAACATTTATTTTTTTTTTTACCCTCTCCCTCTCTCTTATACTGCGTTTCATGATACAGAGTAGAACCACTGTTTAGCATGTGTCTAGATTACTTATGAAGTAAGAAGTGCTGTCAGATCATTTTTTATGCAATATTATTACCCACGATGGGTTAATAGCGCCAGAAATGTAAAAGACATACTGGTAGATTCAAATTTTCCAAATTAAAAACTTTTCCAGACTCAAATTTCCAGTCTGTTGTCAAGATATTCAGAACATGTTTAACATCTGAGTTCAAAATAGCTAAATGTTAAAGATGTAAACATTTTATGCCGACCATCAATAATAAATTATACATATAGTGTAGTTGTTTTGTCATTTCACCAATGACAAACCATGAAATGCTTTATAAACCATTTATTAACCATTATTTTTATTGTAAGTTAATACAAATGAGAGGCAACGTGCTCAACTTCAGTACGGGGTGCTGAATCTCTCTTGTAGTGTGTTACGACCCAGAAGAAACAAGAACAAATACCAAACAGCACTCTCATCAAACTGTTTATTCTTGCCACGCAGACTTTTCGGGCAAGACGCACTGCTTCAGCCTGTAATATGGCAAAATTACAGCAAAACTACAAGGGTGCGCTGATTGTGGGTTATTGTGGGTTATGCACAAAAGATATACCCCAATAGGAAGAGCTGCATCCTTTTGATGGAGAGCAAAGGACCGCACAGGGTCTCCTAACTGTCTCACCGAAATAACATGGTACATATTAGTATCACAGGAAACAAGTCAATTAAATCACCTAATTCAGTACCTTTGGAATCAGCGTCGGGTGTATCCAATAAGCTTCTCTCTGGAGGAGGATTCTGTTCCTGTTACCACCTCTCCGAAACATTCTCACTGTCTCAATGCCCATATAATGTAGTTCACTCAAACTGTGGTCATGACTGTTAAAATGCCTGGCTACTGATGATTTAACATGGAAGTTACGAATAGAACGCTTATGCTTCCCTTGATCATGCAATATGGTCTGTTTACTTTTCTGATAACTACAACACTGCATAAGTCCTAAATGTTCAGACAGAATTATCATTTGATTATTTATGATGAAATATTTATGACACATTTTCTTTCAAATGAATTTAGTCACAAATTGGTACAGCTCTAAGAGCTGTTTTGCAGACTGTGGCATACAGGCGTAGAGGCAGCTCTGCGTAGGTGTGTGTGATCGGTCTCACTCCATACTTCTTGCCTTGTTTTCGACAACATCAAGCTCGGTCTGGCCCGCAATCTCTTACACAGGGGTAAACATTGTGTTTGCTCAGAAGGCTATGAAAAACACTCCGCCTGAATGATCGATTAATTTGTAGAAATTATGATTTTTATATTTCTAAAACGGGCAGGTTTGGAAACAAAAATATTTTTCGTACTCCAATTCCAAACAAAAGATTAAAATACAATACTTTCAATTACTGTATAGGAACCCTGCATAGTGGCCAGTCTTCTATTTCTGGCATGGATTCATGGTCAGACCACATCTCTTAAGAGGGTCTATGCTGCTCTGAGACAGTATCACATGACCATAACAGACGGCCTCTGTCAAATGTCATTAGCTATCAACTCTGTTTCCTTTAGACAGCAGACACTGTTAAGACACACACACTGCAAGGGAAGAGACACAGACGCCAGAAGCCACAAGCTCACAGAATAAATGCATGTATAAATACTCACGTATGCAGCTTTTCTTTTCTTGCCAAAAAACCAAGCGCCTCGCACAGCGGGATCAATGAGTTTGAGTAACTTCAGAGTGAAACCTGAAAGACCTCTTTTACATTACTCCACGTCCTTATTTGAGGGAGGTCGGACTTTAATCTGGAAAAGTTATCCAGCTACCTGCTTTGTGTGACGGGCCCCAGGTGTCTGCAGACATAAAATACACACAGTCTTAACCCAGCCAATGACACAGATTCATTTTTCCATCTCTATGATAAATGCCTCCAAGGTACGCCTTTGGAAATAGCTCAAGGTAAGATAAATGTGTGCCTGAAAGTATTTCTCACAGCGATGGAGGATACCTTCGGACATAGTAACTTTTTTTAATTGGTTATAGCATTTATCCTGTATGGGTAATGCTGATTTCAAAAATGCATGCAAATACGCTGTGCTGCTGCATTTTGTCAAGTTCCAAGCAGCCTACTTAAGCAGATGTTGACCACTCCCTCATCCTCCCTTTGGCTCTAGTGATTGTTTTGGGCTGCGTCCCCTCTCCTTCTGCTCTGCACTCCATGTTGCCGCCTCCAAGATCCCTCCACATTGAAAACTAAATATTTTCATTCAGTTGACATCCAAAAGGACTGCATATAAGTTCCTCAACACCACATTTTCTCAAGGATGATTTTTTTCCCTGAATGAAACTAAACCTTTGCCACATTGATGGATTCAACGCTATCACTTCCTGCATTATCCAGTTTGTTTTTAAGACCAAAGAAGATTAAAAGTGCATTCAGCCAAAGGAGTTCTCTTTAATAGAAGCTGGAGATACGCACAGAAGTGCACAGAGGGTTAAACTGCTTCCTTGATAATGCAGACTGTAGGTAATGAATGTGTCAAATCAGGTCCACTAACAGTCTGGAAACCAATTCAGTGCGTAATGTATGCTCCTTCTATCACATATCCAAAGCCCTACAGTACACTGGGAGCTGCAGATGTTTTCCTGATGTAGGCCTGGAGTTGCTACATTCTAATAATCACAGAATGCATCAGATAAACCGTGTAGGATATGAAAGCTGTAATGATTTTCACATGCAATTCCCCAAACAAGTCTCTCAAAACCACGTCTACCATTGACGATTCATAATGTTTCCTGCTGCTAATGTGCCAACTTATTGCAGAATCATCGTAGACATTGCTAGGCTGCACAGAGTGCACAGAGGCTGAAAAAGAAAAAAAAGAAGATAAATACGCATTAGCATTAATAGATGCTCAGTGTTTTCCAGATAATCCACACGATGAAGGTCTCTGTCAGTAGATAATCCGTCTTTGAGCAATTGTTTTTCCAGTCAAATTAGTCTGCAAAAATCACTCTGGACAATGCGGAACCACTCCACGGTAGTGACAGGTACTACATCCACTTCATTAGCTGTGTCATGTGTTGGAGAGTGTGAGAAGCAGTAAACTAAGTCAACAAAAAAATCAATGTTCACATGAAACATGGTTGCATGGTAATTGCAACACACTGACAGAAAAAAACAGAAAATCGTTATTTAAAATTTTGTACGACTTGAAAAACCTAACCCAACCCCACACCTCCCAGGCATGTTCGCTCTGTCTCCCTAAAAAAATCCCTAAAACATACAGCTAATCAGAAAAAAATGTATGTAGGCCTACAGTATGTGCATGTGTGAATGAGGGTGAGAGAATGAAAGAGAAATCCTGAGTGGCCATGATCGCGTTTGTATTTTTGTATCACAGAAAAAAGTAATAATGTTGACATCAAAGTTAATGGTATCAACCTTGAAGAAACAAAGAAAGTCTGTTTAGTAAACAAACTTCCATTAGGTTTAAGGGATGGTACAGACAGCTCCAGTCAAGTATATGGAAGCCCCCTCTTTTATAGGTAGTTAGCAGTTTGCTGAGAAAAAAAACAAAAAAAAAACATCATGGAAAAAAGGACTTTAAACGTCAATTTTCCATCCTATATTTGTTTTTTCAAAATAAGCAGAAACGGATGTCCACACTTTGTTGGTGTATAATGCAAGTCCACTGTTGGCAATGTAGGGGTGTATGTGTGTGTGTGACTGAGAGAGGGTAAGAGACAGAGAGAGAGAGAGACAGATAATATACTAAAACCATGACATAGTAAATAGTCCATGGCCCACTTTTCATGATTTGAGGGACAAAGAAACCAAGGTTTTACATAAACCTGAGAAAAGGCAAATGCATAACCAAAATCCTCTGAGTAGGAACAGCTTAAAGGGTCAGTTGACCTAAATCACAAAAAAACATATTTACTCTTTCAGTGGCATAAAGTCATGCTGATGGTTGTATTTGGAGAAACTTGTGCCGGTACCAAAGACAACTGAGGTGAGTGGGATTTATTTGAGCTGCTCAACAAATTGAAAAAAGTACAATTGGGAAGAAAAAAAACAAGTAATTTTGAAGGATTTTTCACAGAATGTCAATGGTTTTCATTTGAACATTTTCTTTGGTAGCCCTAATGAAAACTCTTACTTTTTAAAAAGTTGTTTAGAGCAAGGCAAAAGAAAAAGGTTCTACTGTGGTCTGGTAGTGGAATAATTCATTAACTGGGAAAACAATACTAAATAGTTTTTTAGTGAGAAACAATTTTTTTTTTGTGGTTTAGGGTGACAAACCATTATGCATGTTTTTTGTATCTATGAAAGACCCGCAGTCTTTTAAAGCACTCTGTTTCTACATGAGAACCACTGTAAATCTCATAGTATGAGCTACAATCTGAGAGGCAAGAATTAAATGTAAATTCCATTTCCATTTTATTCTTCTTGGGGTTGTCTGTTCCTCCTGATAATCATATTCCAAGGTGAAACATGAGCGGTTCAGTCAGAAGTGCTGACTTTGAATGATTTCTGTTTTCCTTTTTCTCTATGCAGGGCAAGGCAAGTTTATTTGTACAGTACTTTTTGACAACAAGGCAATTCAAGGTGTTATACACAAGGCACAAAGGGTTTACAAAAGAGCAAAATGAAAAAAAGAAGATAAAAATAAGCTATAATAGAATAGGACAACCAACAGAATAAACTTACAATGCAAGTTTTGAGCCATGATTTAAAAAGAGCTGAGGGTTGGAGCAGCATACTGAATCAGCTGCAGCAGTTTAAACAACTTTTAATAGACCTGTAAAGAAAGTATTACAGTAGTTAGGCTACTGAAAATAAATACATTGACCCTTTTTTCTAAATTGTGCTGAGACATAAGTCCATTATATTCTGGTTACATTCCTAATGTGATAGTAGAATGATCATGTGAATAAGGATGTGAAACATTTGTTTCTAAATGTTTGGAGGTGAGCATGCACCTTTTAATCATTCTTATTTAAGTACAGGACAATTATTTTTTTGCTGTGTATCTTTGTTTTTTCGAATGATTATTGATGTTGACTGCTTCTCACTTTTTGTCATTATATAAATTTGTATGTCATCATCTGTACTGTTATGGTCAGATATTTCCTGTTTTCCTCTTATGTAGAAAATGAAAATAAGAGGCCCGATAATAGAGCCTTGGGGAACCCCACGTGTTATTTTTCTTACATAGTCCCTCTCATATAAGATTCAAGCTTGTTTAGAGCTTGTTTTTTTAGTCCATCCACATATGTGTAATACAGCTGAGATCTAATGATACTTGGCATGATAGATATACTTTGAAACATCAAAACAACAAGGGCCAAGAGGTTGTTAAAATGCTGAAAATGTTCCATTTTCCTTTAAAAGGGGTGGTTTGATATGGGCCTGTAGCTGTTCATTAGTGAACTGTCTAGATTATTCTTTTTAAAGAGTGGCTTAAATAACTGCTGTTTTTCAGGGCCTGTGGGAAATTGAGAGCAGAGAAGTGCAGTGAAGGAGCTCTCCAGTGCTGAAACTGCATCTGCTAGAGAGTGTTAGAAAACTCCCGTGTTTGAATGCTTTGAGACAGGATGGCTTAGCAGAGCTGAAATGAAATGTGTTGGCAGAACTGTCCAATGCTGAGAAAGTATGACTCTTGAGTTGCCAGTGCTAAATAGAGTCCTAACATTACTGTACAAAGCCATGGCTATTTCATTTTGTTTGCTTATTTGAGAAGAGGCCAGACTTGTTTTCAACTTGCAATTGCTCCAACAAAGGAAAGTCCTTGAAGGATCTTTTTTTAAAAACGCTTGAGTTGAATTAACACATTATAGAAAGAAAATGCTCCTCTGGGAGGTATTCATATCTCTAGGGGAGAGAAAGTAAAAGGACCCGTGCAGAATCACATTTAATTTTTAGTCTTTGTTGGATGTCATCAATCATCTTTTTGAAAAAGTGAATTGTTAAGGAACAAAGACGAAGGCTCCCAAAGGCCACACAAATATGAAGAAAACTAAGAGTATAATAAATGCTCCTTGTCACAACTTGGACGAGGTCACCACTCCAGACCACTAAATTATGCAGCGGCCCTCGAGCCATGTAGAGTGTGAAAGAAAAGCTGTTACATACACAAAATCTGGCATTACAAATGTAGATGTGGGGGATTGGAAGTCCCTTTTCCTTACTTGGAACCAAAAACAGTCTCATATGTAGGCAGAACAGAGCCTAACAATACAGACACAGCCTCTGTTTGCATTCAAAATTTATAAGGGAAAAAATACATACGACATATGTAAGGATTAGGAATACCTGAGGTGGAAGTAATTGCTAATAAATATACAAATTAGTAATTGGTAATGCGCTGCACTAGCATTGATTTGGAATCTATACAGTGTCATGTATTTCATGGTGTGATTGTTAGCATAAAGTAGTGTATGTGCCACGGACACTACCTGTTTTGTTCTGCTGTGGGAATTTTTGCAGTAATTGCCTTCAGAGAATTCAGACACTCAAATCAAAATGGTGCACACACACACACACACACACACACTATAATACACATTATAATATTGTTTGTGCTGTTAAATTTTTATGATTTATTATGCCCTTTAAAAATGAAGGAGCCCTAATTATCAATTATGTTTTCATAACCCAGTTAAGGGGACTTTGGGTCGTAATAGAATTTGCATATTAATAATGCAGCAGATATTTATGGGAGAACATTTCAGCCAGTTAAAGATTACAAAAAAAGATGAAGACAGTATTCCATAAATGTAAAATGTGCCAGTGATAACTCATGAATAAGAAATAAAAAGTCAAAATTAAAAACACCAAATTGAGAATTTATTTTTGTAAGATAACAAGTCAAGCAAGTTGAAATAACGAGAAAAAAATTATTATGAGGCATAAACTCATAATTATGACACAGGTATATAAGGTATGTAATAGTCATATTTAAAAGATAAAAATTCATAATAATGAGATATTAAGTCAACATTTATCTTGTAATTATCCATCACCATGGGAACTTTATTTCATCAAGGCGAAGTTTTCATGAATCTTTTTTATTTTACTGGCAGAATTGGACTCACATATGCTTGTTTTTTGCCTGTGGCCTACTATTAAGTTACAGTTTTGTGATGAGTAAAAAAGCAGGTACAACTGTGATACAAGTCCAATCAGTACATCGGCAATCACTGATAAAGACCGGTTTGATGGAACTTACTCTTGGCTTTTGCTTCTCAGTCCTATAAAACAACTACAACTAAATGCCTCTCTTCAATACATTATGTGCTGGTCTGACTGCTGTAATTTATGAGTAAAATGATTTTTAGCAGTGGATATTAAAAAGGATAAATGAAGGTCACAGGAACTCCAATCAAAGCTTTTAAACATGAAAAAAATAAAAAATGCATAAAAAATAAACCCTACCAGACAGCAAGGCACCATAAGGCTATATTATAGCTTCCCCTGTGGGAATACCTGTACCACTGATGTTTGCTTTAACACAAGGGAACCCAACATTAACATCAACATTAAATCGAAATTAACACAGCAGTGGCAACCATCTAGAGATTTCATGTTTTTTGTTCCCACACTGACTGCAAGTCAGCTCATGTAATGTAACAGTAAATACATTCACTCTTGTACAAATATAACCTGCAAAATAGTCTCAGTAATTTTCTGGAGACAAATTCAAAATCCCACACTGACGGTAACACATCCATCAAAGAAAATTTGGAACCAAAATCAGCTCCAAATGCCACGTGCCTCAGGCTGATGGCGATATCGTCATGACTACAAAGACTCACTTAAAAGCAGTCAACTGGTGTACCGGAACTAAAAATTTGACAACAAGGTCTGTTTTGTCATATGGACATAAACACCATGAGGCAGACAGAGAGTAATTACACACATAACACGCTAAACAGACAGGGAGCGTAGCCCTTTTGTCTCCATTCAATAATATGGATTCAAAGTGACAACATCTAGTGTCAGCAAACTAAATCCTGACAATCGTGTAGTGGCTTGCAAATAAATGACAATTACAGAATGTGAGACATACTGTAGATCAGTTTTAATGTCTGTATTTCAACATTTGAATTTTTATTTCACAAATGGAATTATAGAGGAAGTACAAACAATATCGAGTCATGGCACTGAATATTAGAATTTCTTCCTACAGTATAATCCCATCTATCTACCTTAAAAAAACAAAAAAAAAAAAACAGGAAGCTGGTACTCTGCTGGATGGGAAATCATTGAGCAGACAGTCAGTTTTGCTGGTGAGCTTTGTGTGTTTGTTTTCAAACGAGAGCCAATCAACTCAAGTGAGAAATTAGCTAAACTAATCAAAGACATTAACATAAACAGAATTGTGAATTTAAACAAGGCCTCTGGAACTTCAGTGCGTATGTATTGTAAAGCAGCCAACCCTGAAAAGTCCAAGAAAATGAATAAAGGCCCTGCTGGCATACTCAGCCCTGTCACATATTGAAAGGGTTTTTTAGACTAGAATGTCTTCTGACAGCAAATGTAGAACTGTCAGAAGTAAACATTTTAATTTCTGGTTTTACAAGTCGATCCAGTGGCCCTGGCTATGCCTGTAAGATATTTCCAATCCATTTTCACAAGCTCATTTGACTTGAAAGGGTTAATTATTTGCAAGCTAAACAAGCTGCCATGAAATGTCACGATCGTGACATGATTGAGGCACTTTCACCTCCAAGTCTGGAGGATACACGGACATTTGCGAGTGGCTTCTAATAGGCGTCTCTGCCTCGGTGACAGCTTATTACAGTAGCCTATCCAATACTCATGGGAAGACTCCATAAAACCACACAACACATCATTAGAAATCAGCCTGACCTTAGAAAGGATGTGGCCTCGTGACTAATCAAGTGGCTTCTGTCACTCGCACAGGCTAAGGGCCATCAGCAACGTAACCATGAACCAGCCATTTTGAAAAGCACAATGGCATACTGAGGGATTCAAACTAGACAGGGGGTGCAGAGGTGTGCGATTTGTAACCTCGGATTACTATTCAGGATTCAGATAACTGGATTCACTGCAAAAGATGTGATTGTTTCACGATTAAGTGCATAACTCCTTGGATCTAATTTGTTTCATAAGTCACTCAGACAGTCTGAAGAATGCTTCACTATCTCACTGTAACCCTCTCATCAAATCATCACTGCACTCATGAATGTATGCAGTATCTCATTGTCAGCTCGCTATAACTGCAAATGACTCGAAAAGCTTCCCTCCTCATTGTTCAAGCTGGGAGGCATCACTGCAGTGGGGAAAAAAAATAAAAAAATCAATACACTAAAAATATGTTTGTTTTGATCCCTGTATATTAGATGTTGACTTTCTTAAGCCATGTAACCTTTAACAGCCGGTGGATCGATAGGTTGAAAACTAAGAAGCCTGTTCAAATCTACTGACAAATAGCATTAAGTAGTCAAAGGCAGTGACGGTTTTCATGGAGACACCAGAAAATACACCTCTCGAGTTGCAGTTTGCATCGGGAGAGGGAAAACATTGGCTCAAACTCGATTAGGTTAAGGAGGAGAGAGCCAGTCTGCAAGCAGCTACCATCCATTAGGAGACTGTAATAATGACATATAAATGCAATTAATATGACTGATGAGTGGCAACATCCTGACAATCATTTGCCTACTTCATCATAATAGTCAGTCTGGAAAATCCCATTAGATCAGTGGATGTAATAGCGAACGAGCTAAGGAATAAATCCATCACTGGGTTGTCGGAGAGTTTATTAATGTTGCATCGTCTGGCTTTGACAGTATCCACCGAATCCAAACAAAAGTGTAGATGCAACTACCCAATAAAAAAATAACTTAATGTGACAAGTTTGTGTGTCAGAGGGGAAAATGTTTTATTACCAACTATTTTCCACTTATCATTATATTTGCATTAGTTCACCAGACATCATTGACCTGATGTTTATGTAAAAGTGGTGTATAACACACAAGCAAAGTAGTAGTATACATTGTTGGCTTAAACCTTCATCTTTGACTCACATCGTTATTCCTTTATTACAGCAACTCTGACAGACTGAAGTTAAGTGCGGATCCTGATTATTGATTATAAGTACATTTATGTCAACTTTTCATGGTGAGATGTGATACTTTCCATACCTGATGTAACAGTTAGTCCAAATTTCATCTTCTAGGTTTGAGTTACCACGTGAGGGCTCAACAGATTTCTAACCAACACCATGACCTTAAATTGGGGATGGGCGTATGGCCTTTAAATAACATAGCGATATTGTTAAGCTTGATCACAACAAATTATTGACAAAATTAGATTACTTTAATTAAGTAGTCATCAAAAATGTGTCTGATAAGTTCAGAAAATGACATCCCTTTACTGTTATGCATATAACACTTATGCCGTATCACAATATAACAATATACAAAATCTATAAGACAATACAAAAACAATATACTGTCTCTAATTTTGAGAACAACATATATTCTATATAGTCCCAAGTCCTACCTTAAAGTCAAACAGCATTATTCAGTTTAAAAATCAAGAACAATATATACAATTACTATGATTGTGAATGTCGTAATATGTGTGTTTTTAGTTATTCTAATAATCAATTTTAACATGTGTAGGGGGTGTTATAAAGTCCAATATTATGCAGAAAATGTTGCCATGCTTTTTGCCATTTGACATATCATTCCAGACTTGGCTAAAAGCTCATAACAAATGTGCAACTCACCTAGCATGACACTTGTTTGCACACAAACTTTGCAAACAACAATGAAACAAATAGAGATGTAACACTTAAATAGAGATGTAACACTTAAACATACTATATTATGAGTATTACAAATGACGGGTGAGAAAGTTGCCAGTATTTACCACAAAGGCTAAGCGTGGGATCACACATTATACAACAACTTCCTGAGATCGGAGACAGGCGGCCGTGGCGGGCTCCTAGTACACTGAGTTCAGTAGGTTTGTCACAAAGACAGAAGGTTTCAGGTTGCAAATCAGCAAAGAGGCTCTTTGATAATTAAGGTCCCTTGATAAAAGCTGAACATTAAGGGACTGAGATTCATTAAACTATGCACCAGAATACTACTGTTTCCAAATGTTTGGGTTTTTAGGCCAACATTTCACTTTTGAGACTAATTTTCTGTTGCCCAGGTGGCAGAATTTACAGAATTATTTTAGATTTCACGAGCCAGAGTCTGAGTGTGTGTTGCAAAGTTGCCTGGAAGTTAGAAAAACAACAAAATCAATTTGCATGCTTGCCTCCTCACTTTCGCGCAGGCACGGCATTCTCCCGCATTCTGACAGCCATAGTTACAAGCCTAACTAAGTGTTGATTGCTGGAGAGTGCCATTTTGAATGGACCCATTAATTCTGTTTGTTGAGCTGTCTCATTACAGAGTTAATAGTGCATTTGTCCTGATTGCGGTCATGTTACGGAACAGTGATCACACTGTTGCACTAATGGGGGGAAGGCACACCGCACACATAGCATATAGGATGATCCGTCGTGTTTCCTCATACCAAATTGTCTGTATACTTTCATCAAACTACCTGTAACAAGAGTATGAAATCAGTTTGGAAATTATTCTAAATTTGTGTTTATTTGAAATCTGATATATTTGTCTAGCGGAGGAGACACTTGCAAATGGTCCAGTCCACACCACAAAAATATCATCTCTTTTCAGTGCAGTATGCTTAAAATTGCCCATTTACATAGAATCTCCACTACAAACATCACGCATCACATGTACAATGCAAATAACGTGTGAATAAATTATAGGTTTGATCCAAACAGTAATTGCATGTTACTGTGTGCTAGATGATTGAGGTGGGCCACGCCACTGGTAATCATGTGCTCTGCCTCCTGCTCCAAATTACCGTAACCGGTTCTAATCAATGATCATAGACCGGGGCATTAATTGCAATAATTACAGATTCAGATTAAGTTAAAAGATCCGAAAGTGATGTCTTTATGTCCGTCCAGTGAGTTGCACACATGATCTAACCGGCAGCAACAACTCCTAGGTAGACATTTTATAATGATATGGAATAAACACTGCCGATATGTTCAATCATTTTTTTTTTTTTATTAGATATTTTATTATATCAATGGGTATAATCAGTTGCATGCCTCCCTCGTGTATAGCGTACCGGGAACATGGCTAAACACTAACAGATAAAACCGACATTTCTTTGTTAGAAGAAAATGTGTCGCGATTCTTGACTTTTGGACTATACAATGCTCTGAGTTGTTGGAAATTCTGGGATCACAGTGAAATGATACCAAATCCTCCATTAGCTGTGCTGGTGAGTCAGTGACATAGCGCTACTAGCTTAAAACATGAAGTTTGCAGATGTACTGTAGTCTCTTAACCTGTAAATGGGAAAAAAAACCTTTTCAACCAATATCTTAGTTACAACACTACTAAGCTAGCAAGGCAGTTTTGTGATTATGTTTGTGGTATTAATTCAGTTTGGGAAATTAGACAATCTTTTGAGAGCTTTAGCATTAGCTCAGGCTGGCTAGCTGACTCAACAGGGGACTAGGAATCATCTGTGTTGCTAAATTGTTCAAGAAAGGGGCCATCTACTTGCTGGAGCATTAGAGGTTTCATTACGTATAGAAGTCTACTGACGTGACTTATTGTTTTCCAGGCATTAGTCAGACCTCTTTTCTTGCAGTGAAATGGAGAAAACACTAGAAAAAAAAGTTGTTTTGTTTGTTTTTAAGAGCTAATTGCCCCACAATATTACGCTCGAGGGTGAGCTTTACCCCCATTAGTGGCACAACAGTGATGCAGTCCCTAAAGCATCCCTGAATTACACTCTCTTGTGTAATAATGCTTAATAGATCCCTTAATTGTTTCTAGTATCATTTTATGGTGAAGCCAAAAAAAAAAACACAACATGGACTATAAAGAGACTAGCTAACTAACTTGGAGAAGTAGTTTTGAGAGGAACTGGAGAATTAACCTTGTAAAAAGGATGTGAATAAGTTCATACGCGTTAAAAAAAAAAAAAAAAATTAAAAACATCTACCGTTTAACCCCAACTGTCCGGAAAGGTAATCATCAAAGTTGTGACTTCAAAGCTTTGAGTAGAAATAGATGGAGTAGATAGAGTACACAGCAACGACACAAGTGGTGTCAGTTTATCATCTTTACCCTCTGGCCGTGGTTATCAGGAGCAAATCAGGCCGTCACACACGGATGCGTCGCCGCCTTTGGGGGATCTTGTGCACACAGAGATGTGAGAACATTCTCAAAGGAGCAGGTAGACACGCAGCTCTGCCTCTCGACACGTTCAATAAAAAAACAAAAATGTCAACCGAGGGACACTGACTGCAATAAATGATTGTTTTCATTACTGATTGATGTGTAGTTTATCTTTATTTGTCAAATCGTGAAGATTATAACGTGCCATAGCAAAAAAATAGTATTGACTTCACAAACATCTTCCATCCTGCAGCTACCGCATTGCCTCAGCTACAGATCTCACTGTTCCTCCCAGGGTGCTTGATGTGTGATTATTTATTTAGGCGAGGTGACACTAAAAAGAGACATGTTACATGTGTTTTTCATTCTCCCTCTGAATGTGTAATCCTGTGAAACAGATGGTGGGAGGATTTGTCTACATGTCTATCCGTGTAAGCCACCAACACTTGTTTTATCACCATTGGGTCGATGCATGGCTGCATTACTTAAATGTATTAGTGCAGAGACTGAATCAAATCAGCTTGAAGTTTTCACAGCTCCGGAAAAACAGTCCACTTCTTGCAATAAAAGGACAAAGAGGCACAAAACAAAATGTACCAAGATCTTACACATAAACAACCAAACCACCACAACATAAAGGGCTGCGAATCTAAGCGTGCCCATTGCTCACCTTGACAATGCTCTTAACCAGTCCAAAGACACATAACCTACCGTGACCTCGGGAGAGCATGCTTTGCTGTGTTACACTTCCAAGGGTAATTGCTGTTAGATCAGAGCTAATCCAGAGCCAGACAAAATACCTGAAAAAAGTAGTCGCTATGTGCCGTGCCTCTGAATGGAGGAGAGGTGGATACAGCCATGACATACCAATGAGCTTCCTCTGGATAAGCATACAATGTGTGAGGCCAAAGTCCCATTTTCCCCTCAGGCTTATCAAAAGTGCCTAGAACATCCCTATTCAGTTTCACTGATGCTGTACCAATGAAAAAGATTAAATTTTGACTTGGAAAAAAAAAAGGTAAATACAAAGTGTGGAGTTTGACAATGATGGCATGAAAATAGGGGTGGGTCAAAAAATATGACTTGATTAAGACTCTCGATTCTTATCTCCTGCGATTCAAAATCAATTCCTAAATGTCAAAAATCTGCATTCTAAATATTAATTCACAACTTGACAGAAAGAACAGGGCAACAGTTGTCTTGTGATTCATCTTTCAAATAGGCGTGGTTGCAATCACTTCTTTTATTTAATGACTAAATAATTAGCCTTGCAAGACGGAACTGAAGTTAAGGCCACCTTGTACAATTGTATAATGTATATCACGGTACTTTTCAAAATTCCTACGGTTTCACGGTATATGGCGGTATTTTTTTTTTTTTCATGCATAATCAGGTGTTTACAGCATTTTCTACTGGTTGAATAACTGGTAGATGGAAAAGACGGCATATTTGCTGCAAGATAAAGGCAGCACTCTGTCTATCTATAAGGGAGGTGTAGTTTTCCTCGCAACCAGTTTCTCATTCCTTCTTTCCCAAAAAGCTATCACTGGGGTCGGAGTAAACATGAACGTGAAGCACAAGTTGGGTGTGAACAGTGACGTACAATATATACATCAGAATAAATGTGGTGACACTTGATATATATATTTAATTACAGACCCGTGGCCCACATTCTCGCCCCCTAAGTCAAACACGCGCCGATGTTAAACCCCCGCTATTAAAGGAAGCGTGCGGCGGAGCGCCTCGTCCCCTCCGTTAGCTGCCTCAAGCAACAGACAGCTAACAGGAAGCAGGTCGAATTTGTCTTCAAAATAAGAGCTTTACATTGCACCCCATTGGAGTTTAGAACTGGGTTCTTGGCGGGGGGCTTTTAATTTGAAAGTAGTGAGCGTTAGCTTGCTGCTACAACAAGCTAGCTGTCAGCTACAGATATCCAGGAGATGCTCATGGCTTTCCAGTTGCTCATCTTGACGTCCGCGGATGAAGTCATGATCTGCAATGTCTATCCCATCCATCTTCACCATAACATAACACCAGAGCACTACTGTTTACCCTCGCAGTCGCACCATGCCTATTTAGCAGCGCAACATTGAAAAGGGTCCGGTCTGAAACAGTGTCGCACGGCGCAGCGTAGCGTTCCGAACGTTGTGTAATCCAATACACCGGTATGGCTGTATATTAAAAATCATAATCATAACAAAAATATACACCGGTATTCGGTGTGAACCGGTATACCGCCCAGCACTACTCGACAAAAAACACAGTGGAGCACAACCCCTCATCTTGTTATTAACATACAGGTATTAGGGTTGGGCTGATGTTGAAGTACATGAAGACAATGTTGCCGTCCATTACTGATGGTTGACAGTCCTCTGCAAAGCCCAGCACCATCGTAACGTTGTGATTTAAAAGGCTCTCCGGAAGAGAGCACAAGATGCTCAGTTACAATGGTGTTTCTTTTCCAAGGGCCGCTGTCAAGTGTGTTTTGTTCAGTTGTGCCCTTGTTGATTGCCTTTCCTTAGCTTAACTTCGTCAGTATAGCTAGCCGGTTAACATTGTTGCAAGCTTCTGACGCTGAAGACAGCAAGGTTAAGTACATTTGGTGCAAAAAAGACTTTTAAACCTAGACAGACCTTCAGCGGGCAGGGACGTGGGGATTTGGATAGGCCGTCGTCCATCGTCAAAACCGAATCATGATATTGCCAGAGGCTCACATCTCTACATCAAAAGCACATTGCACTTTATCAATTTAAAAACCTCACAGGAGCCCATCCTTCAATATATACAATAATTGCACAAAATGTTTTCCTAGATTTGAAAGCACTGACAACAAAAGAATAATTTCAAGCAGATGTAGTTCCGCCTGAAAACCTGCACAATTCCGCCATTATCTAAAAAACCAACAATGGCTCATTATAACTTAATCTACACTACTTACACAACTGTTCAGTCACATCTTACCAACTACTCAGACAGGACAAAATGTCTACGTTTTGTTTGAAATCAATGTGCCGATATTATCCGCGCCGACAACTGGAGAAAAGAAGACTTTAGAACATGTGTCCCTGTGCAGATAAAGCAAACTCCAGCGGGAACTTGGACAGACGTGCATGATGGAGCATTAAAAAGAAATTGCGGGAGGGAAACCGTCAGTCGAGGGGAGATTAATGACGCACATTTCTTTATCTGGAAGAAAATCTGGGAGACTGTACAGCTCGGAGGGAATGCAAATAGGTACAAACACACCAGCATAGATAAAAGGTTTAAAAATCTTTTGTGGGAACCGTGGGGATGTGACAGTAGCGAGCTGTGCAGTACTGGCACGTTTCCAAGGTGCAGAGCAAATTCTGGTGGGAATCAAATTTTATGGGTCTTAAACATCATTGTGACCAGCTTATATGAACAATGACTCTCCCTTTCCTCTTTGAAAAGCACACATGCTGCTTGTCGTGTCGGCAAAATAAGACCCTTATGTTATTTCAATAATTCCATTAACTAGGTTAGTGGAGACCATTTAGCGACATTGCCACCGTGATAATGAACTAATATCCACTTAGAGGTACTAGAAACGCAGGCCACAATCTCCTGAGTGTACAGCAAGACAGCTGAAAAATCAAATCTTACACAAACAATAGACAAACACACTTTCTTGGATTTTTCTTCTTTTCTTTTTTTTTTTGCAAAAAGACGACCTTGAATCCTAGAATTCCTGACACACAGAGCACGGTCTTCTGTTGGCAGAAAGAAGACAGAAACAGAGTGTGAAAAGTTCAGTATAAAAGCAGAGGGTGGTGAGCAACACAGAGTGTACATCAGGAGGCAAGGACAACAGGGAGGGAGAGCAACTGGAGCCCAAACAAGCTGGGCTTTTATCCTGCCTATGATCTGAAAGTCCAACCTGTCAACCAGTAGGAGGACATTTAGGAGGCAGTTTGGTCCGTTTGAAGCCAGAGAGGGGGCCTGCAAGAGAATTCCAGTGAGCCACGGGTTTCTCGGTAAAACCGTTTATCCTTCTAATAAACTTCAATAACCGTGCAATTTCCTGGCAGTTTGATGCTTTCGTCTTAATCCTCACAGATCTTTAATTTGTGCGGCAGTGTTTTGCAGGTTGCTGTTTGACGGACCCTCCCCCGTGAACTAGCTTGAAAAAGAATACATATAATTTGGAAAAAACTCAATTTCCTTTTAGCTAAACAAGAAGCTATGTGACATCAAAACCATCCACTCAAAAGAGTAACTTCTAATTGAAAAAAAAAAAAAGCTCTGATAATTCAACATAAAACACTGCTTATAAACTGCAAAGTAGAAAAGAATGCATAAATGAACCTACTAATACACTATACAGCCTATTTTTGGCAACACACTGTTTTCTATTTCACATTATTCATTTTAATCCAGACAGATTGGACTGGTCTTTGTTGCTGTTTCTGTTACTGGCAAGAAGTGAATGCCACAGAGGAAAAAAAAATAAAAAAAGACTTTGAAAATAAATTGCTTGTGCTGATGACTGACTGATCCTTTGATTTGCACTAAATTAATTATGCATAAAGTGGCACAAAATCACTAAAAAGCCAGCAGATCTATAAACGGTCGACAAAAAAATGACAGCGGCTTCAGCAAGGACTCTAGAAGATGTACTCAGTGCCGCCACTGCTTTGGCACGGAGCAGTCTGCAACCGACTGGCTGGAGTATCAGCAGGTTAGGTATGCAGCATTTCCGTTACAACTCTCCCAAGATAACTTAGAACTTGCACATAAGTGTGAGCACTGCCCGGGCAAAAGGAAATTGCACCTGCTCTTGAGCACCCCGGATAGCTCTCACATGAAGATGAACTTCACGGTTTTGAGCAAATGACGCAGCTTCCAAGCAAGAATCGTACCACCTCAGGGAGCGGACAGTGTCCATTCCATGCACACAAAATGACTCCGTCGTAATCCAAGCTTGTTTCTCGGCTTCAGCCGGATCAGGCTAAAGATAGCCGAGTAGTTATAGTGGTGGCTTTCTCTTTCCATGTATACCTGTGTGCAGAGGAAGGGGGACTATCTTTACTGGAAATTTGGAAAGGCAGATACCAAGGAATTAAAGATTGAATACTCACACGTCAACTTATCCGAGTTAATCAAATACCAATCAACTGAATCCAATAGACAAACAAAAACAGTCCCCCTAATTGCTCCTTGTTAATTCCTCTACTCACTAATTGTTTTTCTCTGCCTTTGTGTTACTACGTTTTATTTTTTTTAATTTTAGCCCCAAATGCAAATTAACTTTTGTTAAATATAGTGCAGCACCTGCTCGGCGAATCACTTGAAAATAACAATTTCATGAAAAGGATTGATTCAGGCCGGCACATGCATCAGGATCGATCTCCCTGACGCTGGTAGTGAAAAAGCCAGGAGAAAAAAAAAAACACATCACAAATCCAACAGAAGCACAAGTGGAGAAAAAATATTCAACTCGGATCGCCGGACTCATCGTGAACTTGACAAAACCAGTCAAATCACATCATCGGAGAATGGCAATGGAGTTTATTCAACCTTTTCAAACGCTACTTCTATTTTTTTCTCAGGTTCTGTTGTATCCAAATGACCGCGTGTTAAGGAGTCACAGATTTTTCAGTCTGCTAAGAAGCCTGATGAAAACCTCAATTTCACCCTTTTTCAGAGTCGGACTTAATGCTGACTTTATCCAATTAACCTTTGATGCCAATCTGCCCTCCTATTTCCTGTCTTGCATTCAATCAAATCAGAGATTTGTTTGAAAAGGTTACGTGTGCTCCCCCTGCAGTACACTAAAGTCTTTATTGTCCCCAGATGATGACCTCGCCGATCTGTACATAAATTTGAACTTTGTAAAATATTCAACACGCCTGACATATCATGCTCGGGTTTTTAGAGATTTTGCGCGAGTTGATGGATTTTGGCCGAGGTCCCTGTGCCCCAAATGTCTGGCTCCGCATTATACGAAAGTATTTCACTAAGAGAGCAAATACATTACACAGTTTCTGTCACATGGGGCCTTCTATTATGTGGTGGGGGACACACCAGAGGAGCCCAAGGAGCAAAAAGAGCAACTAAATGGAATTGCTTTTATAAATCAGTGTCACATTATTCATTCAGTGCACACACTGGAAAGCCCCTCTACAGTACACAAGCAGAAAGTTTATGAATCTTTTGGGAACCCACTCGCAAGACGCTCTCTTGTGAGATATACCATCCAGGCTGTTTTTTCTGATGCTCGTCCAGCTTTACGCGTCAAGATAAGCTGTGTTGGACGTAGGTGCGGCCACACAAAACAATGCTCAGAGAAACTCTCAATGAAAGTTTACAAAGATTACTCTGCAGCTTCCATGTGGTGGCAAAAAGCTCGGCAGAGATCCATCTAAGAGGCAGAGTGTCACGATCAAACTCTTCCAGGCGGATCCGACTGATGAAGACATTCAGGTCACCTTTAATTTTTTCATGCTAATGTATAAATAAAAGCAGGCTCTCTGGTTTCAGCTTACATGAAAAAGAGACAATGATAGCACTGGTGAGAGTCCCCGGGCTTGTCACCGAACCGAAGAAGGCTTTCAAAGCCATAGCGAAGGGGCCTGTTTTATAATGCTAATGGATGAAATGGCTGTCAGGTTTGTAACAGAAGTTGTATACACTACATATAAATAAGTACTCTACAAGCGGCATTGCTCGGCTCCGGTTTCTAAATATCAGATTCAACCGTTACCTTACGTAGAGGCTGCAGCAATTACATCTATAAGCAGACAACCCAATTTGTTTGATACATAAGCAAACAGAGCCCACAACTCATGTTTATGTATAAAGGAGGGTAAACACTTTATCAGGATCTACCCCGATTCTTTATTCATGCTGCTACAGTAAATCACCACCAAACGATTGCATCTTAGCTGACTCATTTTAAAGAATACAATATGTGACAAACAAAAACAAGCCTGAACAAAACAAACAGCTACTGCCTTTCCCTCATTTGCCAAACATTATCTTTGATCTTCTTTGCCAATTAATAAAAAAAAAAGGGATAAAATGTATGAACAACTGCATGCTGTTGCTTCGCATAAATCAGAGTAAAAGCAGCGATAAAAACTGAGCTTGTGCATTCATTAGGGGTATTTACATAAACTTCTTTGTTCAGTCCGTCAAAGATAACTCCAATGCGGCTCTCAGCGATGGTAATGATCAAACGATTATCTTGAGATCAAAGCTGGCCACCACCGCCGCGAGGCGAGGCCAGAGACTCGTGCGGTAAAACAAAGAATTACAAAACACTGGTTCCTGCAAAAGGAGAGCGACCAGCACGGGTCACTGACCACGAGTCATTCATCCTTTCAGAGCCATCACTTAGGCCTGTCACCATTAAGATAAATGAGCATGATGCGTCACTCTCTGCCTGTCAAATGAGTTCCCCATGAGGTGAAGTGAAACAACCTCGCAATCTGTTGTGTTTGTTTCTGGAAAAAGCAATTTCATGCATAGGAAAAAAAGTATGTCTGTCTCTCTATATACACACACACTACAAACAAAACAAGAACCGAGGGTATCTGGACTACAATCAGCACGGTGCTGCAAGCAAATATCAGTAAGATCTTTATGACAGCAGGGGGGCATTGCACAAAAGTCTATGCAGGTGAAGAACTAAAGCTGCATATGCACAAAAGCCAGAATCTATAAATGCACCTTCGGTGACAAACTTCTAAAGTCGGGCATAGTCATGGTTCTGTTTAAATCTTAGCAACTGCAAACCTGTGCAGAACCCTGAGTTCAATATACTATCAGAGACTTGTTCTAGTGGCCCAACACCTTCCAGAGACACATGTTGTTTTTTCTCTTTGATTCTTCGCAGGTCTTGTGTTGCGTTGGCAGAGCTGTCCAACAACGTCAGAAGTGCCAACCTTAAGCACAACTGCTACACAAGGCTGTGATTTGTGTTTCACACTGACAGTCATCAATCCTTCACACATGCAAGTGAAACCCATCATCAGCGGCGCCATCTCAAATCAAAACCTCAAAAGTATCTAATTTTTTAAAAACTTGGACTTTACAACCCCAACAAGAATGGTGCAGCTTTTAAGATTCTGTCTTTCATGGTATATTTATTTCCACCATAGCTCGCTTAACAAGTGCTAGTAAAATGTGTGTACACATGGTCAAAGGTATTAAATTGTTCATCCTATCTATATACTTTATATCATCAAGTTGTACCATAGAGTCTTATTTTGGATATCGTTATATTGTGATATGGCATTAATGTTGTCTTTTCCTGGATTTAAAGGTAATAGGTAAGTTAGGGTTAGGTAATAGGTAAAGTGTTAAAGGTAAGTAATGTCATTTTGGGAATTTTCTAGTCTGTTCTACTTGTTCTAATTTATTCTAGTGATTATATCCACATTACTGATGAACATTTATCAAATGTCTTATTGGGTTAATGTTTTCCCAAGACAACCAACAGTCATCCTTACAGTATTATAGTAATATCAACGTTAAGGTGTTTGGTCAAGAATATTGTGACATTTAACTGAGTTGCCCGATCACAGCCATTATGAAATGTGTTGGAAGAAATTTCAAAATATTGATACTTGTGTCGTGTATTCTGATGAAGCTTTAATTGAAATATTATCATTAATTCTCCATCCGTGGCACTTAACACACATATGGTGAAAGGTCCATGTGCTTGAGTCTATATAGCGCTTTTTTCTGATGAAGTGACCACTCAAAGCGTTTTACAACACAACAGACTGCTTGCAACCATTAACACCCACCTTCATAATCCTGAAGGCAGAGGCACCGTGCGAGATGCAGACCTGCACGATGGGGACAGATTCAACGTTCCCCACTGAGGCGGCCGCAGTACATCTGAATACACACCCACGGAACGGCCATTAGGAGCAATTTGGGGTTCGGCTCTTGAGGCGTAGCCATAGCCGGGTGGACACTCCACTTTGCCTCCCAATCAGTGGCCGACCTGCTCCAGCCCTCGTGAGCCACAGAACTCCTCCAAATGGGTCCCGGTCATTTTAATTCCGTCCACAACTGATGGAGTGGCCGAGAAATCACAGTGAAAAGCTGACAAGGCTCTTGCGTGTCTTTCACAACAAGTCGTAAGACGTAAATTGTAATAAGTAAAAAGTAGAACAAGCATTTGGAGCTTCTTTTCTGTGGTAGGTCAGCCATTATGCTTTATGGGAACAAACCAAGGGAGGCAAGAGTGAAAAACACTGTGGCCGGGGCCAAACTGCACATGCATAAAGTTTGGTAACGAACATAATTCACACTACAAATGAGACTGCCTGTAGTAAAGTATGTATTTTAGAAACACAGCCTGCTATACTGATGATAAACAGACATACGGATGATAAACAGACCTACGGAAGCTTTATGATGCTTGTAGTAATCCTAACCACGGTCCGTTCAAAGCCGCACCAAATTATGCGCTATGTTACAAAAAATAAAAGAGAAGAAAGAAAATATGTAAAGTCTTCACAAAAACTCACTCCTCCTATTTCAGCTCCACACACTTGTTATAACTCCCATCTCTCCTCTTGACCTTTTTCCCCCCTTCTTCATCGCTCGTCCTGCAGTGCCGAGCTCAGCCCCTGACAAAAGATTGAGACGTAGTGCGGTGTGTACATGTTCTGTGCCACGGGGAACAGAGCGTTCCAGTGCAGGCAGGCAGGCATTCTTTCTTTTTTTCTTCACTTTACCACCGTCGTTTTTTTAATCTCCCATCTCTAAGCAAGCCGGGTTTTGCTGTAACTCCTGCTCAGAGAGATACAGCGAGGCAGAGAGGGGTACAGAGAGAGAGAGAGTGAGAAAAGGGCTGCTCGACATGCCTGAGCTCGATAAGATGCGCGAGAGAAGACGTGGCGTGGAAATGAAAAGTGCAAAGGTTTTAGTGTGGCACGGCGGACACGGACAATTAAAAAAAAAAAAGAAGGATGGGGGAGACGTTTGGATGTTTTTCGATCCGACGGGTTAAGTGCCTGAAGGTTTTCAAAAAGGTGAACTCCTAATGAGGTGTTTACCAAGTCAGCTGTGTTGCTAAACGTATTGATTTCCAACCCGGTCCCACAACATCGCTTAAAAACGAGCGGGGAAAATTATCCTGTGTGACAAAGCGTAACGGCGTAGCAATTCACTCCGGAGAATTTTTCAAAGTGCGGTGCTACAAAGTCATCCCAGCGACATCTTTTACACATTGCACAGTGAACGTTAAAAATTGCCAATGACAGTCACATTTTTTAAAGTGAAATGATGGTGCAACAGCGGAATTGAATGTGTGTAGCGCTTGGGTTGGAGGAGGAAAAGCCCACGAAGCGGAAAAAAAAAAGTTAAACACTTTAAATTGAAAGTGGCTTGAATACAAAGCCCTTTTTGTATTCCAACGTGCTAAAATGCACCCACACACAAACCATTAAAACACAGCAACTCTCCCTATTTGCACTGTTCCAAAAGGGCTAAGAAAACAAAACAAACCGAGAAAGGGGGGGTGACGGGAAAGAGCCCTGTGCATTTCCTCTGCGCTGCCCTTTCTGCTCATCCATTCTCCGTGACACTTTAGGTAATAAATCAAAGCTGAGCGGGCAGGTCACAGTGGGAAGGGGACTCGCTGTCCTTTCTCCACCCCTTTCCCCTAACCTCTGACGCTGCCTTCCACGAAATGATCGGACGTCTGACAGTTTCGGAGAAGCGGAAGCAAGGCCATGCTCGTTATGTGTTTTGGGTGGCATTTGGCTAATAAGGAGATCTCTGTGGAGGCTTCTAAAAAAAAAAAAAAAAAAAAAAAAAACCCAGTGAAAGGCGAGGGAGAGTAATGTAACACATGGTTTGCTCCTTTACACATCAGTCGAGCGTAGCACGGCGGTGAATGCCGGATGAGGAGCCACACGTAGCACATGTTAAAGGTGCACTGTGTAGTCCTGGGGAAGAAATTTTAATCAGCAGGGAAAAACGTCCTCCTCTCATTTTTTTTTTCTCACCCCTGGCCATAATACGCTTCTGAAATATTGCATCAAAGGGGCACTGCATGAACAGTCTTCGTTGTCAGGGCTGAATGAACTGAAAAAACAGAATAATCTTAAAGGAAGACACAATTTCATACTTCATTTCATATTTTATAAACAGCTTGTTTAGTCATGTATATATACATGTGACTATTCAAGCTGATTATAAAATTATGAAATAAAGTATGCGTGGCAGAATTGGCTCAGGGGTAGAAACAGCGTCTTGTTATCCGAAGGTCGCTGGTTCAATTCCCCTGGTCTGCATGTTGGAGGTATCCTCGGGCAAGATCCTGAAACCCAAAACTGCCCCTGATGTTCATGTTGGCACCTTGCGCGGCAGCCACTGCCCTAAATGCCCTAAAATGTAGATATAGATATGTTTATATGACTAAATAAGTCTATAAAATTATGTTAATCTAGTGCCCCTTTAAAGCAAAATAACCAAATAGTATCATGACCAGGGGTGAGAAAAAAAAAAATGAGAGGACGTTTTTTTTTTTTTCCATTATGCACCTAAAGAAAAACTCGAAATGTAGAGAAGAAAGTTGAAATACAATTTCATGAAATATAATCAACATGTCGGGAATGAAGTTGACATTGCAAGATTACAGTCGACCTTTTGAGACTACATCCAACAGCGCATATGATTGCCTCGACAAAAAGCCTTGTGTAGATGAACTGGTCAAACTGTCTTTTAGCTCTACGACTAAAGTTTGCAGAGATTGTAACTCTACACACAGAACGTTACACTCCAAGGATACAGTCACGTCAGAGACCGTTGGCTCGGGCAGCTCACGTAGCTGTCAGTCGCTCCCCTAACTGGATTCGATGGACCAGAAGAGTTGGCTTTATCGCAGACAATTCAACTTTATTCACAAAACTGTATTTCAGCTTTATTCTCTGCATTTTCGACTTTTTTCTTGACATGTATAATGACAAAAAAAAACCTTCCTCCTCTCATTTTTTCTTTCTCACCCCTGGCCCTAATACTCTTACGTACAAAACAGTTGGCACACATGGGAAAAAAGAAGTCTGTTAATCTGTTTCTGACAAAAAGTATGTTATTTTAAGTGTGAAAGGTCAAGATGTCCTTCACTACGTAAAGAAAAAAAAAACTAAAAGAGCAAACAGGTGCCTCCATTAAAATGAGACGTGCGACAACAAGTTTCGAGATTCTCTGAGCCGGTGAGAAAATGTTAGATTTAATTTCCTGTTGCTGAAAGACTTGACATATTTTTTTACTTTGAGTTGTTTACATCATTTGCAACAATTTTCTGTTCCTTAGTTCAGATTACATTATTGGAGGCAGCGTTTGCTGTGTTGTTATGATTGTTAGACTGTTTTGTCACAGGCACTGATGTTAACAGCTCTCTGAATGCTTCACAACAACAGACAATGGACGGGACTGAATGGAGCGTTGCGAGCTGGCTGCCTCCGTCCAATACAGTCAGCACACTATTCTCCTATATAACGTTTAGTGGGTATGAGAACATGAAATGAAAAAAAAGGAAAAAGGAATAAATAAAAAAACGACAATGCTTTAGCCCACACAATGTTGAGTTTGTGTGTATGCGTGAGTGTGTGTCTGAGTGTGTATTTGGTGAGGATTAAGCTTTTGTAGCATCCCGGAGCATCAGAATTCATGATTTTAATAGGAGGGAGAAAATGATAAGGTGGCATATTGATGCAACAAATGCGGCTCTGATAATAAAAATTCACCGTCTGTGTAATTCAATTTGCCCATTTGGTTCAGCAAAATCACAGCCCCGTGTGCTGTCATGGTGTCGAGGACAACAACTCAACAAGCAGGACTCTGCCACTGACACAGCCATCGAGAGACAAGAGCGGTCGAGATTGGCCAAATAAATTACATGGCGAAGCACCCCCCCCCGCCCGAATACGAGGAGGAGACAGGTGACACCAAAATGTCTATATCTGTCTTTGGATCTTGACCCCATTATCACATCATGAGGAGTTTTCACATCATTGTTAGCTCGCAGTAGCGCAGTAGTGTCACAGAGTACCCAGCAAGTGTTCTGAAAAAAAAAAAACAGCTTGCCATGAAAAATCTTTGGAATATCACATTCACGCAATTTAATGAAAACATCAGTGAACTATCAGTGTTTCCCCCTAAATTCATTCAGGAGCGGCGGACCACCACCATAATAACATTACCGCTGCAGCTGGATGGAATGAGAAAATTAACGTTTTTAATCGAGATAACAAATCAAAACGAAACAAAACAAACCCCTAGTGGAGCCCCAGTGCATGGAACAATATGACCAACTATGAACAGCATTAGTGCTGTGATCAGTTACATCACCACAACCAAAACTTAAACCAATATGTACGGACGTGGAACAAATACATTAAAGAAGCTAACGTTACTGGTAGAGGGCTGCAACTACAGATTATTGATTAATCTGGTGCTTTTTACAGCCTGACCTATATATTAATCGGCTGATATTATCGGCCTGTCTTTGCCTGCCACAGATACGTCGGTATTAGCGTATGTGTTGTCCGATATGTGGCGATGCGATAACTTCTTTTTCTTTCTTTTTGTGGCAGAGCCGAATGCAAACAAGATGCTTTGGGCCATTTAGAATCGTTAAACGATCACAATATGACTATTTGACTATTTTGCAGCCCTTATAAGAACAATGGGCGGTATATCTATATCTGAGTTTTCATACTCGTCATCGTTAGACATCAACGCCAGAAAACCCAGCATCCGCAGGGCTTTGGTCATTATTTTCATGATTAATCATTTAGTCTGTAAAATATCAGAACAAATGATGATTATAAATTCCCAGAGGTCAGACTGATGCCTTGGCCAACAACTCAATCAACAAAATCCCCTAAGACTTCTTCATTTGTTATCCTGAGTGACAACGAATGGAAGCAAATCTTCACACTTACGAAGCCGCAAACCGCAAATTTCGATCACTTTTGCTCGAAAATACGACAGAAATGATGAATCCATCATCGAAATAGTTAGACATTAATTTAGTTTGACAGGCTAATCGCTGCAGCTTCACACTGGCAGTTTTCCAGACAGCGTGAAAACCTGTTTCAATGTCACGAGATGCTTCGCTCTGTCGTGAGGACGTCGTGCGCTATCCTGGTTTACGACTGCTCGCGAGCGGTTATTTCCCATCCACAATGTGGTCAACCGCGTGGGCGAACATGCTTGCCTTAAAAACTGTTAGAGCCCTTTTCTCTCCTCCTCCTCCTCCTCCTCCCCTCCACAGCATGCAGTCATGCACTGGAAGGGTGAAGCAGCAAATTTGCTAGCTGGCTGACTGGGAGGACAGAGAGGCCTTTCTCGCCAGTCAACGGCTGTCCTTAATGAGAATAGAAAGTGATTTACTAGCTTAATGCTCCAGCCTTCAGCCTGCCTGCCCGCCCGCCTTCGCTTCGCACAGCCAGTTTACTCGGCACTCTTCATACGGAGAAGGAAGCTGTGACCAAGGGAAGAAAAGACGAAGAAGAAGAAGAAGATAGCGAGCCACAGTCTTATAAACTGTAGTAATGAGACACGGATCCTCTCAGTACCCACATCACTGACCTCCATGCAGTCTTGCACCTCCTGTTTTTTTTTGCCACATAACAGGCTTTCTATCGCTACACAGTCGCCCCTGAACAGATTGGGAACTGGAAAAAACATACGGCCCTTTTTGTTGCAATCATGGACCACCTCGTGTGGCTTTTATTGCGTTTTAACAAACATTACTGCGTGCCACACACACACACACACACACACACATTACACAGCTACCAGGCACAGAAACAGTTGCTTTGGCTCACACACCTAAAGTGTTAAGAACATCCATCTTTTCGCACCACTCCGTGACACAAGTGAGAAAATATGGAGGATGCAAGGTAAGCAAGTTCTCTTCATGCATAGTCTGCCGTTCCTCTCAGGGAGGGCAGATATCTTTTTTTTCCGCGGTTGGGGGGCGTGAAGCAGGAGCGCTCCCCCCCCCCC
>OMLP01044597.1:14974-28967 GCA_900302685.1 Spondyliosoma cantharus
TATATTTATTGTCTCCCATTAGATAAACTTGCCTTGGATTAAGGTAACAGCTGCATCAGACCAGACATAAGAAGATAGAAAAACAATCGAGTAAGTTAATGCCAAACTCTTGCATTCCGTTAAAACGTATAAAGTTAAGCATATTTCTCTGAACATACTCATCTTCATACATGAATACATATAACCAGCAATATGAATCACTTACATGCCTACAAGGGGACCCTGTACCCTCCCTTTTTAGAATTCATCAGCACACACTCCGAGTTCAAAACATCGCAAGGGTCAGATATGATACAGTTGGCCTGCGGACCAGTTTCCTTCCAGAGAAAGCAATCAATTCATACATGAAATAGTGAGTAAGGCAGTCAACGAACATGGGTCAACATAGCGTGAATAAAACTTTCAAATGTGCCCTTATCCCTGAACATGTCCACCTGACTCATGTCAGATTTGATTTTCATGGGCAGTTGCGTTTTTTGACAAAAACTCCCATGATGCCATACTACTTGACAACACTAACAAAGCATGTCCTTTGCTTTCATTAATTGATTGAGAGATCTTTAGCGGCAGAAATTAAATCCGGCACTTTTAAATAAATCTTCCCTGAGGTTCCTTATAATAAAGTGTATCGGCCTCCGACCCTGAATGACTTCACTGGACCGTATTTGAAGCTATCAGGCACAATCCTTTTCAGTCAGGGGATTAGGGCTTGACTGAGCCACAAAACAATTTACCCATCCATAAATCTACAATTCAAAGTGCTGAGTTGAGAATTGAACAATCTGTTTCCAAACCCATTTATGGCACATATTTATTGCTCCTGTGCGTCCATCAATCTCTGTGTAGTTTGGGGGTACAGCAAACAGGTCCTAGATCAGTCCTCCAACACTGAGATGCTTGATAAATGTCACCGTGAACCGCTGCGGCCAAAGTGACAGTTGACATTTTATGATCGGAGCACTAGTAGTAACAAAGTATCCGTACCTTGTCTGCTGCGTGATGTATAGCCGCCGAGCTGGTTGCCTTCATTACGCCACCTCTGCAGTGTCTTCCCAAAGAATATCCACCAGGAAGAATATTAAAAGTTAAGCCTGTGAGGGCGATTTTTCAAATAAGCTCATTTCAGAAAATATTGCCAAGAAGGACAGCCATCTAAGACATCATTAAGGAATAACTACCATAGCACAGCTGAACTCCTCGTGGAACAACGGCTTTAGAGATCATTAACGATATAGAACTGAGTCTACGTGAGCATCAACTCATGTAGGAGCTGAGTTGATTATGCTAAGTTAATTGCGTTGATATAACACTGACTCGTGGGCAATACTCGATCACATTAATCAAAAATCTCTGTTCAGTAAGACCACAATATCTTTCTGAAGGCTAATAAAATGAAGCAGTCCCAATACAGGACCAAACATCCGGATACCTACGGTGGGTGGCTTACAGAGTTTAATCAATATCTCTGCTTCCTTCCTCGCCACAGTGCGAGCCTGCTCCTCTGGATGCAGTGCCCTCTTCAACTCTGGAGGCAATCCATGCAGAAACCCTCGGTGCAGTCCACCACACCACCGTAATGATACAGAGGAGGGGCAGTGGATAAAGTCGGATCAGACAAATCTATTCTCCCTGCTTCTCCTTCTTGTGTGACAATTAGATGTTTTGTATGTGGACCAGCAGCGCGGCGTGAGGGGTACTAATTAATGCCCCAGTGTAAATGTGATTTATCTATTTGTTTTATTTTTTATTTTTTTTTATTTGAAGAAGCAAGCGTCGCCGCCCGGGCTCGTGATGTAACTGTCCAAGTCTCTCACTCACTCTCCCCCTCCTCGCCGCCTCCCCGAAGGGTGAGACAGAGTTCACCACCGAGAGCCAGAATTTTAAATGCCATGGGTCACTTTTTAAAAGATCATCGTGGATTTTAACTGACGGATTTTCCTCGCCGCAAAAATTAATGCCTTGAGGTGGCGGTGTGTGTCACCCGCGGACATGCGATTTCATTCTCTTTTAATTGTCTGTGCGGCGAGTGAGTGAACTAAGAGCTGAGATTAAAGGATTCTTTTTAAGAATCATTTCAAAGCGACCCGCTGTCTCACCCATGACTAATTTAGTTAGCAGTATTCTCCATTAACCACTGCTTTAACGCAGCCTCTGTTGTGGAATGCTGTGTCATTTCATCCGCATTCCTGACAAAGCCACGCTGTACATATCCGCTTATCTAAAGAAGACGCCCTCTTTGGTGGGAGATAATTGCTGCAATGTGTGTTGTAGTCACATCAAATTTAATGAAATATCTAACAATCTTTTTTCACTATTTATTCAAGCCCATTTTTTTTTATTTTTTTTTTATATAGTTTCATTATTTGTGGCTTCGATACCACACCTCAGCTGGTAAAGTTCAACCGGATCTTTCAAGTCTAGCTGTAGCCTAGCATCACAATCACGCTGAATTTGAAGGTTTCTCTACGTCTTGGATTTACTCAGCAAGGTTCAGTCAAGCCACAAGAAGCACACGTGTTGATCCCTGCACGTTTCAACCAACGGTAGCTGTGGTAGCAGCATTGCGAGGCTGTGTTAAGGTGCACAGAGCTTTAGCTTTAGAGTTTAGTATGTGGTTTAGACTATATAACCTACTGACGTGAGGCAGGTATGCCAAGTTCATCACCTTAGATTTGCATGTAAAGCGTAACATTTGCTGATTAGCACTGGCCTCAAAATACAGCTGAGGCTGATGGAAGTATCATTGGTCAGCCAGTGAGACTGAATGTATTTAATTAACCCAGAGCTAATTATGGCTCTGGATGAAAGGTTAAGCGGTCACCAGTGTCAGTTGTCATCCTGAGAGGAACATGGATCAAATGCCATGTCAGTCCGTTCATTTGTTACTTTAATATCGTTATAGCTGTAGATATAGTTCTCAAAGACACAAATGTCAAAATGGCGCTAGAGGAAAAGTTGGGAGAACACGCAAGCCATTAGGATACATCGCCTGGTAACTGGGAAAGAAACTGACATTATCTCACGAAGCAACTGCCAGTTGATCTCCCTCCACTGAATGAGTCACTGTTTGTGAAGCAGGCAAACTCAAACGGGGGGGGGTTTAATTCTATTTAGCTCTTCCTCACTCGTTTTGATTCAAATCTCATCTGGGAAAAGTAATCGGAGTTGATCCTGTTATAGGCGAGATCTCACATCTGTTTGCCGACGTCAGATTCCAAGTGGTGGAGTTAATCCCCAACCGATGTTGCTTTGGCTGCCTGTACGTATTTAACATAGCTGTTTTTGTTCCCTTAAGGGTTCGCTGACCTATGAGGTCATCTGGCTAAGGGATGGCCCGGGCCAGTAGGCAGTATGGTAATTCTCACTTTCTTTGTTTGACCTTTTCATCTTGATGGACGCGCAGGGAGGGGAAGAAGCGGGAAACGGCAGCGGGAGCAAGAACGATGCTATTGATGCGATGATATTGATGTTTTTCTCCAAGTGGTTAAGTGTCGCTGTAAGCCACGCTGTCACTTCACAAACAGAATAAGAGATTTGGTGAAGACGAGCTGCCGTGCCAGCATGGGCGGCTGAAAGAGAATTCATACATAGCAAAGCAGGGGAATGCGGTTTTGAGCGAGCTGCGAGTGTTATTACATTACCTTGAGCTGTGTGCGGTCCCACATGCATTGTGTCTCAGCGCACCGAGGGAGTCAAAGGAAAATGTCAACCAAATGCTTCCCATTTAGCAGCATCTGGTCCCCTCCCAGCGGATTCTGACCATTTATTATGTCAGGTAATTGTTTGGTAATCTCACTCCAGCCGTTTGCTCCAGCTTTTGATGGCGCTGCGAGGCTTTTTCTTGAAAGACAACATCATCCCCAACGGTGACAGCGTGTATTCCCTTTCACCTCAGTCGCAGTGTTTGGGAACTCTGTGAATCTCGCAGAAGCCCTTTGCTTTGAAAATACATTACGGCACCAGGAGCTGTGGCAGCTGCCCAGGACGCGTTCAAAGGACGACACGCATCCGCCCTCGCGTGCACTATGCCCTCTTATTATAAGCGTGAGAATCTGCTCTTAGAGATACACACTTCACTCAGGGTTGTGATTATGTGTCAGCGGGCGTGGGGCAGAGGGTTGGGGTGGGCAGAGGAGGAGGGTTGTTATCTTCATGGCTGAACAAGAACTAGATGGAGGAAAGGGAACATCTTTCAAAAAACTCTAGCCAGGACTCGGGGAGATAAGAGCGAACGCTCCACTGGCCTAGTATTGTGGAAGGGAAAATTGCAGCCGAATCGTCACAAAAGACTCAATACCCCCCGCAATTTACTGTCTGGATAAGGAATCATTGTAAATCATCTGTTAACTGACGGGGTGTCCGCGGCTGTGTAGACTAACGTATACCGCAGTGCACATGCGAACATTTCCTCACATTCTCTAATCATTATCCAGAACATGTCAAACATGTTTTTTTGCCCGAAGATAAATATCTACAGGATGAAAGTGCCTCTTCACTACAATTGCATTACAAATAGGTAAAGTGTGTACATCTAAGATATGTCTAAACTGTGAGGCCTGAAGATACAATAATAAAAAAAAAAAAAAACATTTTCCGCATTAAAAATGGCTGGAAAGATTGATTGGTGTTGTCAGGACACAAAACTCTTATCTCAGACACAACATTGAAAGGACGAACAAGTGAAGCATATAACACAGATCATCTCATTAGAATTTGTTGTGTCTTTTGGCATGCGACACCCACCCAAACTGTTAAAACCAAGTCAGCCCCCTGTGGCAATGGCACTCCCCGATGGTCGTTCCCCCAGTTGGTCAAAAATTAGATTCCATTCCTCAGACCGGTGGGTGCTACAACACAATAATCCTATCTGATCACAATTTGCCTACTGTCTGAACACGGCCAAACAGCTTTATTTTAGCGTTATTTTACCTGTTTTTTTTTTCTTTCCTTTTTAATGTTCAAATCCAGAGAAATATGCACACTTGGGCTACTCAGTGGGACGATGGATTTAATTTGGTGGCTTGTCGCAATTACTTCCAGAGATGCTACGCCAGAGAGCGAGGATGAAAGTTGGCGAACTTGACGAGATGCAACATGAATTAAACTTAATTAAATGACCTCGCTTGTGAACATTTCTGCCTTAGTCACGTCAAATATATTTATTGTTGGCTACTCCACACCACCAAACTACATCTTTTGTTTTCATTGTTATGATCGAGAGACACCGTAAAGGCAAACACTGCATATTTTGGGTTAAACTTTTTAGTGTATTATCAAGAGTTTTCTTTGATGAGCAAATGGTGGAAAATGCTTCATACAGTACCCATTATTCCCTCTATTTTAACGAATGCTTTCTGATCTCTTGGGCCAATCCTGTCATGATGTCTTAATAAATTAGTAGTAATGAATTAAGTAATTAAAGTAATGCCGGATGATATTGATGATACGATTTAATGCAGAACCCAGCATTCTCATAGCCGGGCAGCTTCCTGCAATGTAACACTGCTCTTGAATTTTCCGGCTTAATCAATAGCGTGATCAGCAGAAGGAAGTCTTGGACTAACACCCATGGGAAATCATGGGTCAGACGAGAGCTTCTTAGCTAACAAGCCTCGCCAGATCTCAAACACAGATATCTTACTCCAGTTATACCCCCCTTGAAATCATTTCAAACGATAGCGATAAAACGGATCAACTGGACCTCAATGCAGGATATACTGGGCACGATTTCTTTTTTTGTGGTGGAATTTATGTGAAACAACAAGCTCTGAACCCAGGGAGAAGAAAAAAAAAAAAAAGGCCTCTGTGCAGCTCCCAGCAGGCTGTCACTCGCTCTCTGCAAGACATTACAGAGACTGGAGAGTGCAGTCCCTTTACAATCATTTTAGTCCAAACTGTTGCCGCTCAAGCCCAGCTGCGAAGGTGGCACAGTGGAGGCTGACAGGAAATACAGGAGGAATAACTGCAGTGCTGTTGCTAAGGCACCATCCAGCCTTAAGATTCAAGACTGGAGGGTGAAAGAAAACCACCGTGCCATCTCTTTCACACAATAAAAGTTAAAAACAGCGGATTACAGTGTATCTTCTGAAGAGAAGCTGTTGTTGAGGTTACTTCCTTTTTTTTTTTTTTTTTTTACCTTGTGTAGGGCTAGACAGAGTCTGAAACAAAAATCCTTATATGGTGCTCTGGAGCTTGAAAAGAAGTGAGAAGTCTAGGTGAGAGTGTCAAGGTGATAAAAAGATGGGTTATATAACCGTAAAGCATTTGGATGTTAGAAGCCAGCTTGGGATATGCATGTGCGAGGTTTTTAAGTTCATTATTGCATAACTGCCCTTTACAGAGAGAACATTCTGGTTCTTTTGAAGTTTAAGATACAGACGTGGAAGTCGAGGTTTGAGGTCAAGGACAACGTCATCCCCACATATGAGGTTGTATGTAAAATTGGCAGTCACTGTTACATCGAAACCTCTTTAAAATAATAGTCCATCAATAGGAATATAAGTATCAATCACTGATCATTTTTCCAGCAAAAGGTTCTCCCAGTTTCAGTTTAAGGAAAGGTGGGGGGGTAGTACCAGAGCAGGGCCGTAATTATAATTAGGGGGGACACATCCCCACAATATTCAAATATGTTCAGTACCCCCCTCCCCAATATATTGAGTTGAATAATGTTGATAATCCTGATAATAAACTGCTATGCTACGATAGCAAACTACACACGGAATAATCTGTAGCAAATGTGATCGTTTAATTGATTCCCATTATTATTTGTATTGGTTCTAGTTCTAAATTCACAGTACACTGCACTTGAGCCTGTGGTTTGTCCTAACTGTGTTTCCGTAGCCCAGTATTCCGTATAGCTGTTGCTGACTGCTGGACATCAAACACTGTACTGCTTTTCTTGTTTATTACTTACAAATGTATTAAAAGTAAAACACTGGAATGTAATACGAGTGTTATTTAGGCTATGTCACTGTTGTTTGTTACAGTTTTTGAAGTTATTATGAAAATGATCATTTTTGTAACGGAGGTCGAATGCCAGAAGCAAAACAAGGTAATATTTCTGGTTTTGTTATATCCATTTTGGTATTTTTTTTGTGAAAGTGTCCACAATTACTCCAACGGTTTTATTGTGCAACAATAGCAGTCAACTGTTTTTCAAAACACGGTGCCTATATTACCCACAATGCAACCAATAAACCAACGTTAATGTGTACAAATGGTGGAGTTATTATCTAAGGAAGAGCCAAAATCCTCCTGTGTCAAAGGCCAAGGTTATATAAAACTAACCCCTCCCCTTTTTTCCTATTGGACAGGAGATGGTGTATCTTTATATTTTTTATAATTTGCCTATTACTAAAGTGATGTCTGCAGCTTCAGCTATGTTTGTTAACTGTTGTGTCTTATGACACACTTTTTAAGGGTTTCCATGATAAATACTAATATAATGGTCAGTTGTGTTGTGGCAAAATACACATGCTTGTGTGGAAAAAAATAGCAGGGGTTTACACTTGCAGTGGCCATTCTGTGACATGAAGTGTCGCAGACGTCTCAATTTGAAACGAATCCCAGCACCTATTTTCACAGTGTGCGTCCACGCTTAGTCCCGCGTTTAGCTAGTCAGCTGGGTATCGCTCTCCCACCGATGTAAACATTTGAACGCTCTGCTGCTCCCGCTCCTTGGCCAGACTGCCCAGAGTGTGTTCTAAGCACGCCGACCAGACGACGCCCTGAATAAACAAACAGGAAGTATGCCACTCCGTCGGTGCCCCATCGGACAATTGCTGTTTTGAATTTACTCGCAATTTATGATATCAACGTCTTATTGGCAGGGAGGCCACAGCATATACACTGACACAGTTAACGTCTGCAGATTACAGCTTTCAACTTGCAACTTGTGCCGCTGGTTGGAAATGAACCCCAGGGGATCCAATGAAATTCCCTGGGGTTCAATTCCAACCAGCGGCACACGTTGTATCAAAAAAGCACAAGTATTATTAATATAGAATCTAAATTACCTAACAACCTAACAATTTAAATTAGTAAAGCACTCTGACCAAAAACCGAGGCTGAATGATGAATAATTACTGTCAGTGATCTATTTTCTGCCATTTCAGAGCAAGAAAACTAAGTCTTTATGAATATAAACTCTGTAAATTATGAATGTGATGAACCTTTCGAGCCTCACAGTTATTTTTTGGGATTAGGCTTACCTTGGACACTAATGGAAAATGAAAATGCTATAATTATTGGTTTGAAAGTGAGATCACAGCGGCCCAATGGGCAAAGTGAGTGAGTGAGTGAGTGCTAAATTGCAAGTGAGTGCTAAATTGCAAGTTTTCCTATTAAAAGGATTTGGATGTTAAATGCACTTAAGGTTTTGTTTTCTGTCTTATTTTCAACGTTTAGATATGCTGCTCCTTGACAGAGTGAGTGGAGCTTCATTTTCGAGTTTCCCGTTATTCTGTTTTGTTCTGTCGAGGCTGTTTAAAAGTCATGAGGAGCATGTGAGATGAAAGCAGTGGGTAATCAGGAAAGGGAAAATCAAGGGAATAATAAACCTATAAGTTTCAGGTTTGAGCTTAATGTGAACATTAGCATGCTAACATGCTCACACTTAACATTTTTCAGCCATAACCCCCAATGTCAACCCCATGGCGGTCAATGCAATGAAGATTCATCCTTAAGGGGCCGTGAAAAACAAAACATATAACATAACATTTCAGTCTTTCATTTAATCAAAGTCCTTTTGGCCAAAACTGTTGATTACTGCTTCTAATCCCGATCGGGCGCATTGGGTTGGTCCTACTTACCAACCCAAAACCTCAGTATTTGACAGATTGGGAATGAGGCTCAACAATCAACTATCTTGCACACAGGTTACACTTCTACTACACATGCGCACATTTTGACTACACCACCGTTCTTTGTGGCTCATTCCAGAGTACCATGACGCGAGGCCGTCAGCTCATCCCACCATCACATTAGAAGTCAGCACACGCCTCTTCTTTAAAAGATGATTCAGGATTACGTCCTTGTCTGCTGCTGTTCAGAAGGGGTTTGCTTAACAGCAACTGGTGGCAGAAACATATGTTAATTAGTGTACCATCTTAAATGAGCAACACTGCAATGACCGCCATTTAAATGCCTGTAATATGCATCGGAATTCATTGGTTTCTGCATTTTGGCCATGTTATCTTTCCTTTGAATTAAATTTACATTTGCCTAGTGTCAGTGTAGGCTAAAGTATGTCAGGTAGCAGTAATGTGACTGGTTAATTATTCCACAGAAAAGCTCTTTCAGTGTAATTCATGCCCAGGGGCTGTGCATTTGTTAGCATATAAAGAGGAGAGGCTCCAGGGCAGGAACAGAAAAGACACTTTTCCTTCATCTTGAATCCTTGAAACTTTTGTTTACTCTTTTTAAGAAGAAAGTGATGTGTCATGCGATCATTATCTGAGCAACATTTTAATGCAATGGAAAGTTAACCCCAAAAAACGTACCTGCTGCGCTGTTCATCCATCAGATGTGATGTGAGTTGCCGAGTTTTTTTTTCAGAAATGTGTGCCTGCTCTCACTTGGATTGTGGTATTGAAAGAACCACAAAAATACATTAATACACCACGTAGAAGGAAGCTTGCAGCTACTCATGGATGCGGGATGCAAGCACTAATGGCATCCTCCTTGGCTGAGCAGTAACACAAATCAGTTAGCTTAGTTAGGTGGCATCAGGCCCCTGAGTAGATGACTTCTAGGGCTGCAGCATCAACTATTTTAGTACGCAATTATTCTACTCATCAGTATTTTCTGTGGTTAATTATTTTCTTAAGCAAAATTTAGCTAACTTAGGGACACATAATCCTAAACCAGGTGGACGCCTCATCGATTTACATTCATGTCTAACTGTTACTGTACCTATAGCCATAGTAACGAAAGTTCTTTACTTGCCTTAAAGGTGCAATATGTTAGTATTGACCGCCTCTTGAAATTCACACTCCAAACAAATAGGGGGCAGTGTATCACCAGAGTAAGCGCTAATTGCGGCCAACTGTACCTGTCGTTAGCTACTTAGCTCAGTAAGCAGTGCAGTTAGCTGTCCAGACTGGGAGCTTGGGGTGGTTTGATGAGAAAGGACAGGCCGGCTGGCTAGCATGCTAACTTCAGAAGATATCTCTGCCATGGATACATGGATGTCTTTAGCGCAACGTTGTAAGACATTACTGTTGTTTCTTCACAAATAAATTACATTTCTTGCATAGTGCACCTTTAATCTCAACTAGCAGCACATTGATTTATGTTAAATCCTATTGCTAACGTAGCGTTACGTTACCTTGTGGGATGCATAGACTGGATGTTGTCTGACGTGCTGCAGCATTGACAAAGTGTTATAGCAGTAAGCTAATTCCATTGTACAATAGACACACACTATAAGGCATATCTTTGTAGCAATCCCAAGGACATTTTTTGTTTTTGCTTGGCTGTTTCTTCGTTTCACCCTTTGCCATTTTATTCTCTCTCGTCCTCCTTCATTTTGCAATCCACGCCTGAATTTACGCTCATGTTACAGTGTATCAGCAGCGGAAATTAGTGCATTGTGCAACATAAATTATCATGTGAAACAGTGTGCTGTGGATTGTTATCCTGGATTAAACAAAGCCCTGAGGTAAATTAGTTGCCTCAGGGCTTTTTAGTAATCAAGTTACATGAGGGATCGTTTCAGCCCTATATGTTTCCCTTTGCGCAGCTATACAGTTGGTGGATGGTAGCGGATTATTGCCTTACCTTACAGGCTACAAACTCAATGACCGATATCTCCAAAACACTCTGGATGGATAAATTGTGCTTGTTTTCATTCTTACCATCCATCTTCTAACAACAGACCCTGGATTGTTCAGCTCAATAAAGTCTACAAGGGGGCCGAAGGCAATAAGCTTTCGTTGGGAGCGTCACGAAAGTGCAAGGTAAACTTGGCTGAAGCCCGGGCTAAAGCTCAACACTGATTCTTATTATACCCACTGTCAATGCAAACAAGGCGGCAGGAGGCCTGTCAGTGCACATTCAATCTGTGTCAACATCCTCCTGGCAAGGTTATCCTCAAACTAATCTCTGTGCCGAAGACATCTGTCCAGACAAAGTATCGAATCTGCTCGGAAGATCAGATTATAATTGTGTGCCTTCAGGGAGTTGAGGCCTCAATAATGTATGGCTGCATAATACCAAAAAAGCCTGCGAAAACCCCCTTTCATGGACCTCACCTGAGTTTATATGGTCGAAAGGGCTGTGAAAAGGAAAAAAAACATAGGCTAACGCGTCATCCTGATTGGTGGGTTTACCGTTGAGTTGAACACATTTAAGTGAAGGGCTCTAATCATGTGCTATTGAGCCGCCGTTGCGCAGCTGATTACAAATTACATTCCAGGCTACCGTGTTGCCTTTGGGCTTAACCGCAATTGAATTAGACTGTCACCGTTCAGACATCCGAGCCAAACCAGAGAGCGTTCCGTGTGTCTGACAGGTGTTCTTTCTCCGTGACAGGTGAGGACGTGTCGGAGACGTCTCCATTGCTTTTAACGACGCCCCCCCTTCCATATAGATGGGAATGTGCTTAAGTGTACTGTTCAAAGGGATTATCTCATGTCTGAAGTATATAGATGAAAATAAACACCCCAGCTGTCAGTGGTTTTCTCGCAGGTATATGTGTCCATTCTCTCTTTGTCTTTAAAGAAAGCGGCTATGAGAGAGAAAGAAAAAAAAAAAACCTCTCATCCTTCCATTCATCTGTCTCTGAATGTCTCCTTTTTGCTGCAAACGTGGATGTGTTCTTTTTTGGATTGTTCTCTGCACCACGATCGTCCAAAACACCAAACGAGAGAATGTTTTGAGACTTCGAGGAGCACCGAAGCTCTCTGAAACTGGGGAACTTCTGCAGCTACTGATTGGCATTCCCCGGCTGGTTCTTTTAGTTTGTTCTCTCGGATACCCGGTTATCTCTCATTCAGAACTCCGTCCGAATAAAGACTGGTTTTGTGAAAGCAGAAAGTAATGCCACCTAATGTCAGAAAGGTTGGCAAATGGGCATTTAGAAGCATCAAAATGTTGTGCGACAAAGAAGCTAGTTGACCATTAAAGACACAAATGTGACGAGGTTTGTGTTTCAAACGGTTTATTTAATTTGTAAAGACTTGTTTTATTCATGAATGTCTTTAAAGTTTTGTTTGTTTTGGAACAAACCACTACTCCAACTTTACAGCATACCAGTGATTAATCTCAAAAAAAGAAGTCATGACAAAACTGGTCACACTTAATATTATAGGTCTGCAAAGTCAATGTAAAGTAGACAGTGATTACTAAGTAGTATATTCTACCCTCTAATTATCTCAAAATGTATTAAAAATGACCCCAACATGATTTAAGAATAATAATAACCCTGCATTTTACTTTTAATAAGCAGGTCATTGATTAGTAGCAGGTACTTAATGATATTTCCAGGGAACTGGTTTCTGGGGCATCATTTCTAGCTTCTACTAGTTTCTGCTCAAATTCTGCAAGACAGTAAATGTACTTTTTTTATCTTTTGGAACTTTGCCGCCAACTGTATTTCAACTTTAAAATAAAACCAGCTCAACAAGAAAAGGGGCGAAGAGCCAAAAGCAGCAGACAACGCGCTCTCACTCAAAACATGTCGAGCACAGCCTTAAAGGGCAGCACCGCCAAATTGAATGTGTTTTTTATCGCTTATTATCGCGTGGCGTCTGTCGTCTTCCAGGTCACTGCGGTAGAGTCGGGGGTTTTGTGACTCGGGGCCCCACTTGGCAATGCCTTGGCCTTCTCGGTCGTCCTAAGGGAACCACAGATTTCGGGCTATATAAATCCAATTTTGATCAGAACTCCAAATGAAAAAACGCAGAAGAAAGTGTACTTGCAAGACAAACATCCATGGAACAAGCATGTGACAACCTTGTAAATTGCCCTACGTGTTGCCGTGGTAATGTAAAGCATCTACTTTATTACCTGCGATTACGCCCCTGTGTCTGCCTTGCGTCACCATTTTACACCCTGTCACAGCAACTTTTACGAGGCGTCGCTAAGAACTCGTAGATTGTCATGAATCCCTTCATGATTGCCAGGTTCAGATCGATGCCTTAACAAGGGGGCCTTTCACAAGCCTGTAGTGAAAATTAAACCGTTGATAAACTCTGCAGCGTGGGAATCAATACCCTGCCCTTTTACTCTTAAACAGGGCACACATTGCATGACGCGCGATCAAAACACAGAGGGCTTTTATTGCGGCCACCACGAACGCTCACATGGAGAAAATGCGTGTATGGATTCTTTGTAATTTGGTCCTGAATTGCCGTTTTTTCTCTCCCGTGGGGGAATCGTCGGACGGACTCGCGTTTAGTGGCGTGGGGTTTTTTTTTTTCACAGTCACTGTGTAATCTGTCTCCATGGCGAGGGGAAATGACGGCATCCCGTATTGTGCCACGGCAAAAGTCGTATTGTTGCGCGTTGTAATCGCCGATTTCGCGAAATAATAACATTAATTGCATGAACAGTGGCTGCGGCAGAACTAAGCTCCTTAGGAGGCGACGCTCGCATTGTGTGTTTAGCCGCCCCCCATTATACGAGAGAGCGGAGATCAATGCGGCGGCCTAATGGCTACGCCGGTGCGGCGGAGGCCCGCGGGAGCTGGTGGGATGTGTGGATGACAGAGAGAGAGAGAGAGAGAGAGAGAGAGGGCTCAGCTAGGCCTCTACAGCGGGACCCTCGGGGCAGCGCAAGAGCGTCTGCCGGGGCCTTTACGGGCTAACATGATAACATTGGCGCGCGCATCAGTGTAAGACGCTTATTCTCTGTGTCATTTAAAATCAATAACAACAGCACGACGCATGTTGCCGGCCTATTAAATCCGCATGGGTCACAAGACGCGGCGCAGAAGTCGTCGCAACACGGCATAAGGGATGTATTCAGATGTATTATTTATCTGGACAGC
>OMLP01044598.1:8234-32036 GCA_900302685.1 Spondyliosoma cantharus
TGCTGCTCAGAGGGGGCGTCTGATTTTCACATACCTACACTAAATTACGTTCTGAAGTGAGCGGATCCTCAGTTCCCCTTCATTTTAGAAAAGCAAGGACACAAAGTACATCCTCCAGCCAAAACACAAGAGGCTGGATCATCATTAATGACACCTCTAGTGAGGGAGTGGGACAGAAAAACAACAACTCTTATTTGTTACCAAACCCTTCTACGAGTCCCTTAACCCCAAACCTCTTTCCAGAGCGAGTCAAGCAGTAGTAAATTTATCAAAGTGTGCGAACACGAAAGGGAGAGAGACGAGCTTAGCGTTTGGAAAAAGCAATTAATTGCAGGATAATACCCCATGTAACAGGATTTCAATGACTGTTAGCGCTGCGCTGCTCCAAAAGGAGATTTATTCTCATAATCCCATGATGAAAGGGATGACCAATTATTTCCCATGCATTGGAACACACTGCCTGAACCAGGGCGAGGCCAGCGGGAGAAAGAGGAAGCAAAGAGAGTGGGGAAAAAAGACAGGAGAGTGTTTGCGTGTACACATGCGCACTTACTATTCAGCCAGCAACAACAACCTGTCACTCTTCACAAATTACCTAACGCAGAGCTTTTAATGATATGATTGCACTACAACTCACGGGAGAAAGATGAAAGCCGAGCGTTGCTCCATTAACGGCAGACTCCGTGGCTGCTGAAAATTAGGCCCCGCGTTTCTTGGCGTTTCATCAGTTTTGAAGGATGTTGAAAATGTGGGTTAACATTCATGAAGTTTGTGTTTGAGTTTCAACGGCAGAATGTCATCATAAAGGAGTACACATGATGTTATTGAAAGAGGCACTAAAATCTTTCAAAGGAATTCATTCATCGACGTTCGTCCCTGGTGAATCGTGATGGTACAACTTTCCTAATTAAGGGGGAGATAGCAGACCAGAAAGTGACACACTATTTCCCAGAAATGTCTTGAACGGTTCAAAAGCTTGAAACTGTTGATCCAGAACCTCTTCAAATATTTGACTCTGTTTTGCAAGACATCTTTTCCCGTGGTCTGTTTGAATGGTGCACCATCTACTATCTGTTCTCCCCCAGATCTGTAAGAAGAAGTTCTCTAATTAGAACATTTTCAATATTACTGTAGCGGTGTCTAAAGTTTTGGCTGAATTTGCAAAGGGATTTGAGATCTCCACTGCTGAGACTTCTGTCCCTACCCTCATACAATGGATTTAAATCTTTTGTTTGCGGTGCAGTGAAAACATTCAAAGACTCGGCAGTGACTTGTCTTCCCAGGAAAAGTGTCCAAGTTATGTAATAATCTTCAGACTTTACTGTAAATAGCTTTGAGTATTTTCATCCTTTAGAGATAAGAAGCCTCCAACACAAAATGTACCCTGAGCAACCACAAAAGATGTTCTATTCGCTTTCAGTTCATGGAGAACAAGTAGCGTCAGTAAGCTACCAGTGAATGATTAAACAGCCTCTAAAACCCCTGCTGCATCTGTATCGAGCATTTCTGAAAGTGACAATTTGACATTCACACCCTCTTTCCAAAGCCACTGGACGCTCACGCTTATGTTTCTTAGCACAGTTACCTCCATCAAAACCTGCATGTACAAACAAGTGTAGTTTGACTCACAAGATGTTGACTGCTGGTATGAGCTTGCCATTAGCAGCCTATTTTAGGCAGCCAATGTTACCATTTTCTAAAATCCTCACTGCTATGAAAAAACAAGAAAAACAACATCAACCTCAAAAGCTGGCAACCTGCAGGCTGAAAATGCCAAGTCACCCTAGCCTGGTCGCAAATGGTACAAACGTTGGCAAGCTAGCAGCTGTTACCTTTTCTTTTGCGAGGATTTTAATGCCATGGCTCACCTTTACGTGTGCAAAGTATGATTCCTTCTATACTATGCTTTTCAATAACTGCCTCTGAGAGGAGATTGTCCTGAAATGTACAATATTATCCTCCATATTTAAATAGCTTTCACATGTCACCTCCTCTTGTTTTACCTCACCTTGGAATGTGGCCAATCAGAACAGCTATAAACACTAGATGTTGTCAAGCATAACAGGGGCCTCTTTTATGAAAATGTTCTTAGATTTTTACTTCCGACTGTGTGCTTATGTAGTTTTATAAAATATACTGTAATAAAGAGCCTTGCATAAGCAGGTTCTAAGAATCCCACTTTTAACTTGGGCGTTACCCAGTCTGCTCTGATTGGTCAGCTCTCACATGCCTGAACAAGCACTGCTCACCGTGTCTCCGGTTGGCTCTGTTGTGTTTCAAGCTTCCAGTTAACGTCACTTCTATGTGAATATTGGCCTAAATTATGCAAATGTGTGTTGAATGGTGACGAAGCGATGTCAAGTGGTCACGGATTCAAAGGCAGGACTATTGATGAGACTTTTCAGGCGCTTCAGGAGCAGTGTTGTGTGTGGGAGAGAGGAGCTCCCGTTTGTGTGGACTTTTTTAACTTTCAGACCAAATTTTACATAAGCAAGAGTCAATTTTATAAGTAAAACCCCAGGCAAATAGTGGGAAGCCTCTGTGACAAATATGCTGAATGAATCTCAAACAACCAGCATGGATTGACAGGTACAGGGGTGGTGGGAAAAATGCCCACAGCTAATGGAAATAATGTCAGCCAGCCTTGAATCTTTAAGTGAAGCAATTGGCTCACTGGTGGTTCACGGGCCTGCAGAAACAAAACGCTTGCAAACATTAACTGAAGGGCGCCAAACTGCGGCCGCCGTCATCATCCGCCTCATCCGCATGTAGACTTTTAACTGTAGTTCTCTGCCTCCTGGTCAAAAGTCCCCATTGAGAATACAGTCATACACCGCTTTTTGTTGAATGGTGATTCATTGCACCATATTTAACCCAGTCAGTCAGTCCTGCAGGAAACAGGTTTTGTGTTCAGTGCTGCACATTTCAGTGAGCGCTGAGTCAGTGTGACAGGATCACTCTGGGTGCGTGACAGCCGAGCGAACAGCTCGTCCCGCAGTGTGTGTTCAGGGACGGGCAGCTGCAGTGACTCCATGTACATCAGCCAGTGTTACGGGTGCTGTTGAAGTGTTCCCTCCACAGGCAGCTAGAGTGTGTGTGCTGGTGTGATAGAGCGCGTGCTGACTGAGGGCTTGTATGTGTGTATTTGTGTGTGTGTTTAGGGTGTGGGCGGAGGTAATTAAGGTGTCAGGAAACATGCATTATTAATCGCAACACGACGTAATAATGGAGAGGCAGCGTGATCCGTCATGCCCGGGAACTCTAAAAGCTCCGGGGTGTGTGAAACCTGTGTGTGCCCCTGTGTGTGTGTATGTGTGTGTGAGTGTGTTTCTCGTATGTTTTCGTTCACTCTACAGATACACACTACATGCTCTGGATGTGTATATTTTTCATGCATGTCTCTTAACTGCTTCAGCTGTGTAGAGAATGAAAACATGCTCCAATCTGTGTTCCACTGAGAATGTTCCACACAGAAGCATGAATGACCCATTTCTGCATGAGTGCTTTGAACAGTACGCAGCCCATTTCTGGTACTTCTTTCCTTTGTTTCATGAGGTCATTTCTGCCATTCAAACCGCAACAAAAACATGCGGTAAGGGGGCACTCTCCGTGAGCGTAGTCGTGACCAGGCCATCACACAAACAAGGACAGAAAATGTTCTATTCGTGGCTCAGTGGGCTGAAGAGGGAGCCGGGCTTGTTTGTGCGCCACTGTTGAGACAGGGCTTAGGTGTTAGGCAAGTTACCAGGTTGTGACTCAATGTTTAGTTTTGATTCTCTCTCTGTGTTTAGTGTTATGTCATTTTCCCTCCGGGTGAATTCTGAAGGGGTTAGGTTGATCCGGTCCTTTTTAAATCCAGGTTGAATGATGGAACAGTAAATTGAACAAGAGACTTTTGAGGGCTTAGAGAAAGTGGTTTTCATGTATTATAGAGAAAAAAAAAATCCACAGGAGGACAAGGGGGCAAGAATCAGTTTTTTTTAAGTCAGCTTCCAATGAAAGCAAAAGTGCTTTTCAGGAACATCCTATCCTCTGTACTAACTTCAGATAAATGCAAATCCCCCCTAATAGGAACATTTGTACATTTTGTTTGCAGGTTGTAAAGGCTCTGCTCTAACTAATACTGCAAGATTAAAGGGAAATTTCACGCTCAAATCAAATACATACATACATTTCCTTTCACCTTTAGCGGCATCTATCCAACTAGATTGATTAAGACATCGGCTGTATGGAAGTCTGAAAAAAATACATTTGAATAACAGAAATGACTCTTTCCAAATCTCACCACCTGTTTACTCGAGATAATCAACAGTCCTTTAGCAACTACTTTCTTTCCCTATCATCCATCTTTTTTCTTTGGCTGATGGGAAGTACGTTCAAACTTTACCTCTGTCAAGAAGGTTATGTCTTCAATCTTGTCCATTTGTTTTCTTGGTTGGTCTTGTATGGAGAATGGGTCTCGGCCCAGAATAGACCCCATCAATTTTAGGTGCAGATGTGAAAAGGGACGGATCCAGGATTTTTTTCTCAGTTTGCGATGAAAGGTGTTTTTTTTACATTTTTGATAATAATGCATGGAACTGGATGAAAAAGAATTAGGAGGCCGGTACAGCATCTATGAGTGAGCACAAAGAGGCAGAGGTATGTGCTCCACTGAGTGCCATTTGAGTTAAAAAACATCAATCACAACGATCTCATGAACTCCCTTGAGGACATCAAGTGTTGGATGACGCAAACAATCCTACAGGTGAATGGAGGCAAGTCCGAAGTTGTCTCGTTTTTCCCCCTGACTTCATTAAGGGATTACCAACGAGCTTGGCAAACATGTCTACCTTCATCAAACCCAGTGTCAAAGACCTTTATTGTGACATTCGATTCCAGCTTTATAAGTTTGACAAGCAAATTGATCTAGAAGCAAATGGCAGTCTTTTCCAACTTACTATTACTATTATGTACTATTGCCAAAATCAAGCGGTCTCTCTCTTTAGAAGATCTTGAGAAAGTCATGCGCCCGGAAAGATCTGCGATGGCTGAGAGGCTAACTAACTAAGCTATGTGGGCTAGCTAAACTAAGCTTCTCATCCAAGAGTATATGCACGCTTCCCTTAGACATTAGACATTGTTGATGATTTTTTCAAATATATTTTTTGGGGGGCTTTTTGAGCACCATTCAGTGCCATCTACCTCCATTATGTACGAAAGACATCTCTTCGGCTTCTATCTCCAAAACAAGCTCAGCTCATACCAACGCAATATAGAAGGTGATATAAAGAATATTTCACGTTTATTTTTTACTTTGAGGTGAACTGTCCCTTTAAACCCTGCATGTTTTGTTGCAGCGACATTGTCAATCATACAGTAAACAATAAATGACTGTTTGTTAAGTTGTGTCATTAGTTCTGCTGGTGCTAACTGTCAAATCTGGCAATGATTACCAGCAAGGCAGCCATTACCTCCGGCAAACACCTCATCTGTAATTTTCCTTGTCACAACTCTTTGCCAGACTTGTTGATGTGTGAGAAGAAAATCAGAAATAAAGGTAGAATCAAAACTAAAATTGTAATTCACATTCTACTTTTGGTGGTCTGATACAGCGTCGAAATATGTTTTATACACAAACTAAGCGATAATGCTAAAACAATACAACTCTTTCTGGTACAATTAACTAACTAGCATACTGAAGTCATCCTGTGCGCCTCAGTGTTTATTTTTCCCCCCTCTCTTGCTGTCCCCTGATCACGAGCAGTCAGCTCGGGGGTCGGCACTTAATAAATTCAAGAGCACTGCGAGAAATCTTGAAGTATTTTTCCACCCTCAGGCGTGTTCCATTTTCTGTGGTCAGCGCTGTTGTGAGCTTCTTTGACATGTTATTATTCTTTACTGCGCCTGGCCGTGCATCTGAGAGAACAGCTAAAACCTGCATGGAGGCTTGCCTGGAAAACATGGCTGAAGTATTCACGGCGCGGAGAGGAGGAGGAGGAGGAGGAGGAGGGAACGGCTCTCTTACAGGAGCTTTGCACCTCGCTGGTAGCTACTGAGGGTCTGGAGGCTACCAGTCAATCTGACAATTTCTCTGAGAGGAGTCTAATCGATATTGAGAGACATGTTGGGAAACATAAACAGCTCTATCTCCAAACCCAATGAATTGATTTCCTTCTGTGATGCCTTCTACATGTGAAAGAGGAAGCGATGTATTAGTGGCTAGTTAAGGTTTTCAAAGACAAGAATGTAGGTAGTTAGTGTAGCAAACCTTGATAAAATCCAGTGCTTTTTTTTTTTTTAAATCAAATTAGCATAATTGTACTGGATTCAAAAACATGTCCATGATGCCTACTGATCACCTGCCAGCAACAGTTGCTGTGGCAGTCTCCAGACGGGTGCTACGATGAAAAAAACAAAGGAAGAAGGTGAGATTGTCAGAACAAAAAATTCTGACAAGCTGGAAGGAAATCAACAAATACATGCTCATGTCGGTCCTCTTGTGAGCTTGTGAACATTTACTTGTTCCGCATGCTGACAAATATTGAGCTTCTATTAAATGAATAGTTCGGAAAATACAGTTATTCGCTTTCTGTCTGCAGCTTGGACTAAGATTGATAACACTCTTAGAACTGCACAGTAAACATGAAGCTACAGCAGACATCAGGTTAGCGTAGCCGAGCGTGAAAACGGTGGGGTAAAAACTTGCATGGCTCAAAATCATACCATCAGCTGTTGAAAAAAACAAACGAAAATGAAACGTTCGGCACGGTGGGCTCTTGTTTTTGGTAGAACTGGCTGTCGGACATACGGCTGTTTTTAAACTATTGGGGGTTTAGGATTGATGGGCCGTTGGAACAATGGGCGTTACCCGTTTCCCCACGTTTCCAGTCTTTATGATAAGCAAACCAAAGCATCTCCTGGCCCCAGCTTCAGATTCTTCAGTTCTATCAAACCTCTGATCCAACTCTCTGTCGATAAAAGTGAAGGAGCATTTCTCCCCCAAAACGCTAGTCCTTTAGGTGATTTTCAAAGATTTGTGGGCCTGGGAGCGCAGACAAATTCAATCGATCACCTCACAGAATCAAAAACAGTCAGCCACCCCAGGTCTCGATGGAGCAGCGTCATACCCCAAACCTAACTCATTTCTTAAGTCAGAATTTTAACAGTTTACAATCAGAGCTATAAAAAGCCTGCAAGTTTATTGTTTCAACATTTAGGCACCGATGAACAGATCGAGTCTGTGTCACCAAAAGGAAATCACAAACACATGATGTGCATCCCTGGAGGGGAGGGATCAGATCACTCACTGTGCTGGACTCTCTGTTTATTTGAAAGCTGTCAACAGTATGACTTACTCAACCGTGTGGTTTATACTGTAAGCTGGTTCATGGTCCGAAGGTTGGGTTCAGTATGCGCCGAGGAGACAACGGAAGGATTAGAGCCAATTCCCCCGTGCGAGTAAGAGGAAGACTAAATACACACCGTGTTTAACCTCAGAGGCTCTGCAGTATACGTATGAATGGGAAGTTTCCCCGCTTGTAGTATCCTCCCTGCATGCCAGTGTGTATGTACATTCATAAGAGAGGAGGAAGTGCAACAAGAAAACGTCCTCCTACACACAGTACACACACACAGTGGGGAGGTCCATTGTGTGAGACTGTGTGTGTTTCTCCGCTATTTGTTCGGGATACTTTGCGGCTTATGTGCATGTGGAATTCACTGCAGCTGACTTCCCCTGTGGGAGAGCACAGACAGTGAAACAATACACTTCTCTTATGATTATCATTCTCCATCAAACCCACACACACACATACACACACACACACACACACACACACACACACACACACACACACACACACACACACACACACACACACACACACAGATACACACTGAAGCTCCTCTAACACAAGCCAGATGTCTCCTGGAACGGTGTCGGGGATGGAAAGTTATCCTCTTCATTTTCAGGAGTAAATATTTTGCACCGGTTGAAAGGTAACTGGAAACAGCCGGATCATGGAGGAGGAGAGAAGCGGCGGACGGGGAGAAACAACATTCTCCCGGTTCTTCTCAAAATGCTGAGATCATAACAATAAAAGAAAGAAATGTGATACTTTCTCACCTGCTTAACGCTCATGACAATAGAATGAGCCTGATTGTAAAACGAGACCACCGTGAACGCTCGTCTCACCTTGACGTGCTCACGCAACATTCCCCCTTTGTTTAAAAGGTTTTACAACTCTTTTGACACGTCCAGTCCTGTGGGAGCGAACTCAGCCTCAGACTGAATTTATGTCACAAGTCCTTGCAACACCATTCTGGCTCGCCAACATTAAATCCACATTTTTTTAAATTCAAACAAAGGACGACAGGACTGATTGGGAGGTTTTAAAAGATAATTCTGGACTGTTTCACCTTGTGTTTCATTACGTCATTTTTATGTTTCTATTGGATACAAAATGGCGCTCGCCGAAGTAATTTTTTAGATATTAAACACAACAACATGGCAACATGGACATCCAGAAGAACATGTGGGCAAGCTAATCTGGCTAACTGCGGTTTACGTTGTGTCTAACGCAACACTCTTGGTCCTATCCTGTACGAAAAACACAGAACATATTCACAAGCGATTTGCACTTTGTTTTTTGCATAAATTAAAATTTCCACATTCAAAAATTATGTTTATCCACAATTTGCTTTTTGAATTAGTATTTTCACACAAGAAAACATTGACCAGGGACCTATATGGACTGGCGCCCATGGAGCCAATGGGCCTCCAGGTGTTTGTTCACTTACACACAGCACCAACAGTCAGAGCGTTGGAGGGCAGGATGAATCAGCTCTCCTGTGAGCTAAGCTTAGTTTTGTGGATCACCTACTAATTTTTCTAATCCCATGAGTATTAAAATACTAGTTGCCCATTATTCAAGTGGAGCTTCATGAGATATCTGTCATATGGAAAATAAAGAGGTGTTGGATTTTTAACGAAGTGGGACATTTTTTGGTGCGGCAGCCTGTTTTTTTCGGCGAATGTGCTACCTTGTGTTAATGTTTATAGCCTGTTTAAATGGGTGTCATATTTTTAATGAGCTATGCCTAATCAACAAATATTAGAATTCTATATTACATTGTGATATTACAGTTTGACATGTCCTAGCGCAGTTCTGACTTTGGAAGTGCGGCTTTTGTCTGCGTTTTGTGATGAAAGTCTGTGTTCATGTTGTTGTCTCGCCGTTTCTCCATATTTGTGGCTAATTTTACTGTCAGTCACACATACAACATGAGCCCGCTCCATGAAATAAGATGTGGTCCAATTATTTCTCCCTGCATCAGGTCTCTGTGAAATGTTGAAAATAACCCCTTGTCTCGCAGGAGAGCTGAGGTTGTTCGTGACGACAGTGAATTGTGTAAATTATGACGGATGTTTGCAACAGACAGTAACACTTAATGGTAGGAAGGGTGGCCAAAATGTAATAAATGTATAAATGTGAATAGTTGGAGTCCTTCTTCCAACCCCAGTGCTGATTAACACATTCACTAACTCGCGGTGAAGTTCTAGTTGTGGAGATACCTGTCTCTCCGGACTCCACACAGCACGGGAAGAGAGATGCTGTATACTGTATTTGGGATTAATCTGTCCAGACGTACCCCCCTGGTATCCTGTCCAGCCCAAACAAATTCTCCCCCTCAGTGGGAGAGCAGGATACTCTGCAATATCTCCATACACTTCTCATTCAGGATATTTCCTTCTGACTCAGTGTCTCTCTCTTCCTCACTCCATCTGTCTCCTGCTCTGGATGTCATCTGTCTTCTCTCCTCCTCGTCCATTTATTCGCTCTTCCTCGCTCTTCCTTCCGTTAGCTCGCGCCGTAAAGAGCATTTGGCAAAACGTTATGCTCAGGGGATGTTTACATCACTGAATGATTGATGGGGTGTAATGAAACAGTCTAACCTTGAGTAGACAGAACATGTTCCAAGCAGCCGTAGATCAAACGCACGCATCCACCGTCGGAGTTGGTTGGGGGGGGGGGGCGCAGTGTAGTGTTACATTATTGAGGAGACAATGCAGGAGAGGGGTGAAGTAATGGCCGAACCCGTCCAAGGTAAAATGTTAAGTGTGTAACAGTAGCCTACAGGGCTGTACAATATAAATACATTTAAGTAAGATGTGGATGACGCAGCCTGAGGTGAAGTGGTGAAAAGTCTGCATGGGCTCTCAACAGCCAACAGTGGCTCCTTTATCAACCTGTGTAGTTAAGTTACATCACGTACACAACCTAATAGGATACTCATGTTACTTTGGTAATGTAGGTACGTTTGTAATGGAAGTTACAGAAGTAATGTACTTGTTTTATCCAAAACCACCACCTTTCCTAAACCTAGCCAATAAGTTATGTTTGCTAAACCTAACCAGACTGAGATGATGTGACATGGTGTAGGTGTGTCGCAGTTATGCTGCAACAGTCATGTTGTTTTGGGAGATGTGGACCATGGACCTATTCAGTCATTTAGGTATGAGGACGATGTGATAATATAATGTAACACCAGGGCACAACAATGAAAAGACTTTCATCTGTTCTCTCGACAAGAATAGGAACAGTCAGGAGACTGAAACCAATAATTTGGTGCCTGTCTTATAATATTTCTTGGGCAAAATTGCTTTGGTAAAAATAAACGTTTTTATGATTTCATTTGGACACTCTGATGATTCATGCACCCACTTTCTCGTCACTCACCTTGAATAGATAATGATTTGGTATTTGAATCTATTCACCTCCTTAATGTGTGGATGTGGAAATAGCAGCTGCACCTGCACTGCACTGCACTTTTTTTTTTTGTAATGAGTTTGAGGCAAATGTGTATTTTTAGAAGTGGAAATGTTAGGCCACGAAAATAGAAGGGGAAGACAACTGAAATAGATCGCCTGCACCTCCTTTAAACCCGAAATCCATCAGTTTCTTTGGTTCGAGGGAGAAAATGTTCAAAACGAACCACGGTGGAGTGGATTGTTGGTTTGATCCCTAGATCCTTCCTCCTGAAGCAAGGCATTCAACTCCAAGCTGCTGGTGAGAGAAAGGTAAACACGTCGTTCCTCCTTGTCCGTAAACACAATGTCATAGGCCGTCCAGAGTCCTACAACAGAAGTTCTTCGTTGATGGATTATCAACACAAGCGGACGAGCTAAATATACTCCGTGTTTAGTGCTCCTCGTGCTTCTCCAGTCCAGCCTTCTACAAATAATACAGTGAGAAAAATGTTTGGAGAGCGAGCTTTTATTAACAGTGACAAATACAATGCATGTACCTACAGCAGGGTCTGAGGTAAGAGAGAGGCAGGCGAGTGTCACTGCCATGGAAACGTCTCTGATGCCAGTGTGATCTAGCTGTCGGTGAGTTGAAACCATCTATTGTTTAAAGCTCTACAAAATCAGTGTCTCTGTCCGTCTTCCCCTGTTGTATACAGGACAGCGTACCATACCAAATATAGTCTTGTGAGAAAAAAAAAAAAAAAAAATGTAATGATTTGTCAAGATAAGATATCTGAAAGGTGGAATGTGTAATTCCAATGATGAGCATACTTTCCAGTGGTAATATTTCTTTCCACAGACTGGTCCATTTTATTTTCCAGGAGTTGTGGCAGAGCCGGAGAGAGGCCGAGAAGAAAGGGAAAATAAACCGGTCTTATCTGTGCGCTGCATGGCTGATGCTTTTTTTTTTTTTTTTATTGTTGATGGGGATGTATTTATGACTGAAACTTTTTTTTTTTGTTCATAGGGAAAGTGCTCATTTAGCTATGTGGCAGATCTGCTTTTTGTGTTACTCAGAAAAGTTTCGAGCTACAAACTTGTTTGAACTGTGACTGCGAAGCCAAAGGAATAATTTCACACGGCAGCGTAAATTAAGTCTCGGAAATAACCAAACGCTCCTTTCAGTCGGATAATGAATATAATCTTCAGTGATTTCAGATGTTGGGAAGTAAATGACGTTCACTTTGAAGTCACTATCCGTACACAGTTCCCCCTTGTGATGTGCCGTGATGATTCAGACATGCCTGTTTTCACAGACACTGCAACATGAATATGAATGAAAGGAAAACAGCCTGTTTTGACCTGAAACATGCTTATTAAGGAGAAAAAATTCCACCACCGCTCCCCCCCACACACAGTGTGTGGTCTGGGGCATTAATCAAACAAAAAAAAAAGAAGGAACATTTTTACATTTCAAATTTGCTGCATTTTCAAAAGCTCCACTGTCTGTGGGCCATGCCGTGTACAGGGGCTGGCAGACAAAGGATTGCACAGGGCGAGATGACTCAAGCGACAAACGGGTGGTGAGGAATTTGCTCAGCTTGGAAACCCATCATTACTGGGAATACGAGAATATCAGAGCCATGCTACGAGCCAATTAAAACGTGACCTTGGGTTTTGGTGTTGGAACGGGTTGCGTATGAGACATATTTTGCATCATATGCTGGATAAATGAGAAAATGTGGCAGGTGACCCTGAGTTGAGCCACTTGCAAATCAATTAGCATGAAATTACCACGAAGGCAATGGGAGTTTGTTAAATGTAAAGGGAAGGGCACAGTGTAAACACAAACACACGCATGCAAACATCTAAAATGGTGATCGGTTAATTCATTGTTTTTTTTTGTCGATGCTGGCAGGCAAAAGTGTCTGAAGATGTTGATCTGGTGGCTACGTAAGATAAATACATTTAATATAAAGATTCTAGTGCCATACTAGCTCATACCGTACCACCGCTGCAGTGCAGCTTCTTCTCTCAGACTGTGAGACCCCTCCCATACTTTGTGTTTATGGGTGAGTGAAATTAACTGAATCACTTCCTGAAACGATCCACTTACTTCACAGTCAGTTCAGTGGAGCTCAGTCAGTACGAGCAGATACACTCACTGTCTCGGATTCTTTTTTTGCTGCGAGGGAACGGTGCTTGTCTGGTGATTCGATCACTCAGTGAACCCGTGCCCTGAGTCACTCGAGCCCCCCTCGCTCACTGTCAGGTCATGAAGTCGCAAAGTAGAAAGTAGTGCTGCATATTTAATTTAATAACTGTGTAGCAAAACTACATGTGCTGCCGTAACAGGGTAGGAGTAGTATCTTTATCCAGCTAAATTCTCATGTCACTGGTTAATCCTTTAACCTGATGCCATCGATGGATTGTTTCACAAATCCAACTGGAGAAGAGCCGCGATGACACTGCGTTCACTGATGAAGAGGAATGACGTGTTCCGCCTTTCTTCACCAGCAGCTCGGAGGTAAATTCCTTGCTCATCGACGCTTCAGCAGAAGGACCCTCGGATCAAACCGAGCCGTCGCTGTTGTGTTGAAATTAACAGTTACTTCTTTTGCTGACAGTCACATCCGTAGCTGACAGTAGTTCTTTAGAGGACGCTGATTGGTTCAACACCTTTGTCAGCTCAGGAGGACATGCTGTGGTTGGAAGCCTGGCCGGATCACACCGCTCAAATCCAGCTGCCTTCAGAAACGACTGTTGTCGGTTCACCAGTTGATAAATTGAACTGAACTTTTAACCGTGATTCAGTCCAGTGAGTAGGACTACACATTTGGTGAAACAGATTTTGTGAATGAACTGATTCTGATGATCCAGTACACTGAAGAAGAACTGCTCAACACGGCCCACATATGGGCCAAGGATTGCCTATCTTTATATTAGTGCAACAATAATGTCCCCCCCCTTTCCCTCTCTGTACATACCTGCCTTAAAAAACACTCTAAACGTCACATTACCACTCGGGCAAGACGACATGACAGGATAATGAGCACTAGCCAATTAACTAGCCAACGGATGCAACAGCCCACCAGGATGTAGCCCAGCTTGCCAGATGGCCGGCGGTCTACACGGCAGCCTCAGTTTACAATTTTATACGAACTGTGTAGATACTGGACGTAACCCAACAAAGAGACGTGTTTTTCCTCACAACAAAGATTAAGTTTCATGTCGTGCAAAAGAGGCAGAGCAGTGGTAGAAGTGTTTCAAAGCCAGATATTATAATTACATTGCAAAAAAAACACCATTGCTCATTTCTGCGCTTATTATCTCTTGAATCTTTATTCGTCACCACGGGACAGTAATCACGGACATGTGACAATTAAACAGTATGAGTCCCCGGCAGCTTTAGACTGAGCAGAGGAGAACCACTGAACAGATGACCGGCTTACATCCTGATTATAGGAGGGGCAGACATCCGTATGTCATCGCATTGGGGAAGTGCACTGACTAACAGGCTGACATATGTATGCTTAGTGACTGTAAGCAATCTTGGTACCAGGCACTGGCTGGTGTTTGTGTGGTCGGTAAACACAGGATTCCCAGTGGCCAAGGTTGAAACAGTTACGGTGGCTCTGGAGGAGGGGTGGGGGGGGATGTCACTGCTTGACACAGATCTGAAGTCAGCTTGCCCCACGCTGAGTTTCCACAACAGGAGTGGAAAATGAAAAGTCATTCGAAATGAGAATCTGGTTGGTGTTCCCCGACACTCCCACACATGCACCTCCTCCAGTTGTTTTTTCTGGTAAGAAGCCCTCCGACTGTGGCCATGTCAGTAAACACAGATTTACCAGGAAGGCTAAGAGGATGTTACCCCTTCAAACACATACACGCACGCACGCACGCACGGACACACGCACACACGCACGCGCTTGTGCATAGTTCACTGTTGACTCTTCTGCTGACAGGGTTACCTTGTTACTGACACATCTGTTTCATCACCCATCCTATTTGTCTTTCGACACAGGTGTTCGCTTTCCTGTTTGCTGTGGTTGAGTCAGGTTTTTACTGCAAGTTAAAATAAATCACATTTCAGAGCTCACAGTTTCGTGCAGGAATATTGCTTTAGAGATGTTTTCTTTGTGTAGATGTTGCCCTTTTATGCTTCTGAGCAAAAAGGACAGCCAGAGGCCTTAGTTGCGTTTTTCTGATTTGGCTTTTAGTTTGGTCATTTTAATGTATCTGCATCTGTGTTATCTTTTATTTTGTACAAGTCACCATTTTGTACACAGTGATAATTTGAGCCGGCCGTCATTTTGTTCCATAGTTTACATTTCCACCTCTCAGACGTGTGAGCAGATGAAAGCTTGGGGCTTTCACCTGGAAACCTGTGGCTTCCAGAGGTTATGGTTATGCAGGAATGCAAGCAGACTTACAGGCTCTTACAAGTTGAGCCGACACCTATTTAGTAAGGCATTTTCTTCATGACATATGCCCTTTTCACATATGCCCAAATCCTCTGGTAGCTTGTCATTACAAACTGTGATTAGACTCTGTTAAAAAGGTTCGGCAGCATTTATATCCGTGCCCCGATGTGTTTTGCTGAGGTGTTCTTTTAAGGAGTGCCACAACTGTTTGTGACCTTTATCAGCGTGTTGCTCAACATCAAATGTAACAGAGCATTGTGCAAGCCCTTCAGATTAAACGCGGATGACATTGGTGGAAAATATAAAGAAAAAAAAAAACAAGCGCAAAAAAACCTTCGCTAAAGCACAACCCCCCTTTCCTCTTTCTTAGAATGTTGCTATTTGCTTTAGGCAAATGGGCTGCTGTTGCACAACACACACACACACACACACACACACACACACACACACACGCGCGCGCGCGCGCACACACACACACACTGCAGTAAACACTGTTGGGTAAAGCTAGCTGGGGCACTTCACTGTACTGCATGACTGTTAAACACCACGTCTTGAACCATCTCACACACCATGATTTTATTGAAATGAAAAAGGGGAGACATTAATATCATAAGAAGCCCTTGTTTACTGTATCGAAACCCATTTCTGCCAGTTAAAGAAAAAAAAAGGCAGATGAAAACAAAAAAAACATTCACATTGTCACAAGTCATAGTAATGAGAGAAAAAAAATGAGGAGATGGAAAGTAATAATTTTCAGATTAAAAAAATAGAAATGATCATAAATATAGGATAAAAGTGGGAATTATTTATCTAATAAATTTGGCTTCATCTCATGATTATGTCTAACCATGAGAATATTCTTCTGCCCCCCACCCCCCAAAACCTGTTGTAATATATTATGGCTTAAGGTATCTTAATGCTGTTTGTGTCTTACATCAGAGGAATTTTGCCGGACAGATAAACTGCTTTTAGCTCTTGTTATTCATCCTGAAATATGCATTTGTAAAAAAAAAAAAATCTGGTCCAGATTAGCTGCCCCTAGGTGGACCTCCTTGTATCCAGTAGCTTAATGATGGGTGGTCCTCTGCTCCATATTTAATGCCCGGTCTTCAGATTCATGGAGCTGATTTTAGTTGTAGCTCCAGGGGATATGCGCCTCCTGATCCACCTTGGATTACTGAGAAAGAAATGAAAAAAAAAAAGAAGTAAAGTTGCTTTCACAGCAGCTCTGGGAAAGTCCAGACCCGAGTCATGCGGCCTACAATGTCTACGTAGTCAAGATTCCATATAATGGCTTTAATAGTGGTTATGATATAAATTTAGCCATTCAAAGAACAAGCCTAGAAGTAGAAATCCACTTAAATGGAAATCCTCCCTCTTCACGTGTATCAGATAAAAAAAGTAAAATCCATACTCTTTGAATTTAGCTTCTATGTCCTTTTCCAGCTTCAATCTCATTCTCTGTACCTTGAAAAATAAATAAATAAAAGAAAGGAGAGTTGATTTAGCAGTCCAGGGATTACCCACTCACCCTCATATCCATCCCTCCACCCTTCACACTCGGTCTTGCCCTTGGCCAGAGTAGGCAGTTTCCCACCCCAGGCGTTTGCCATATGTGAGTGTTGGCTCAGTCCCTCATGTGAAGGTCAGCCCTGACGAGACATGTGAGCCCCAGATTGTCACCCCTGGGGTTGCGAAGCAGGGCTAATTGACTTTAAACCAGGCTGCATGACATGCATCAGGACACAGTGACTGGAGTACTTAGGCACAAAGGACAAATTTACAGAGGGATGTGGTCACACAGTTGAACTTCCCCAGTATGACACCGTTGATAGACTGACTGGATTTCAGAGGAATTATACATTGTGGCTGCAAGAAGAAAAAAAAAAAGTTTTATTACAAGTATTAAATCATTATGCAACTGGAACAGCCAGTAGGTAGTTGGCTTAGCATAAAGTTGAAGTGAGGGGAATCAGCTAGCATGACTCTGGCCAAAGGTGACATAGCCTAATCTGCCTTGCTAAAGCACATTAGTAGAGTGCCGCAGGGATGACGTGTTCTTGTAGGCTAACCCAGGAGTTAGCATCACCCTGGTTCCCTAATCAAAAATCCAGTGATTTTTCAATTGGATTTTACATTATTGTCGAAATAAGCTCTGTTGACAACACAATATCATATAACAATATACTTACATGTTTTTTTTCAGCATGATAATCTTCACAGTAGAATCAACAGAGGGAGCGATGCCAGATAAAGCTCTTGTCAGGCTATAAACGAACAACACTGTTGTTGCATTAAGCATCTTACTACGCTAAAGTAAAACCATGCTATACAATGTACAAGTTATAAAGTTAGAGTTATCATAGCGTGCAACTTAAGTCCACCTGTAAAGAGTAGATGAGTGTCCGCGTTCCGACATTTAATGTCCCCGACAACCTCTGTCGTCTCATTTAGCCACTAGTGAGCAGCTGCCTTTTTAAAGACATGCAAACAAATGTCAAACGTGGGATACTGACGGCCGTATTTTGTGTTGTACAACACAATGTGAAAATCTTTTAAGCTTGTATTAACCACAGACTTTATTTCAGGCATTTAACTGAACACCCATTCAAAAAACCCATTGACTCCGGACATGCAAATATGCTAACTTCAGAATTTACTGGGTTTTAGGACGTCGTTCCTGCAGCGTTTTATTCTCTTGTGAAATCTGTACAAAAAAGAAATCAAAGTTGTGGCTTTACAGGGGGATATGTGCACTCCTGGACTTCCAGCTATAAAGGTGCATGTAGGCTGAATTTGTTATGGCTAAACAGAGCTGTTTATCCCTACTGTGTTTATGCTAAGCTGAGCTAAATGACTGCTAGCTGTACTTGGCTTACAAAAACAAGAATTGATCTACTCATCGAACGCAGGAAAGCCAACAAACATATTTCTGTAAATGTATTTTTATTTAATACTTAAGCTTGTGTATGAATGCTTGGGGCACACACATGCACACACACGCAAACGTACACACACACACACACACGCACACGCACACGCACACACACACACACACACACACACTAATCAAGAAACACTTCAGTTCTCTTGAGCTTAGAATAAAAACCCATTTCACACAGTAAACCGCAGCATTGATAAATCCTCACATGATCCTTATTGCCCTGCCTTTCCCTCAACATCCTGTGCGCCTTTCACCACTGTTGGGCCATTTAAGGACAAATCATTGTGTGGAGGCGAGCGCATAAACGGTGGTTTGCGTCGTGTTTGATGAGACGTCCAGTCAGGGCTGCCCGCTGATGGAGTTGGGCCAGGGGGAAGCATTGTGAAATCAATGGACTCGCTTAATTATAATAGATCAAACACAAGCTCCATGGCAACCCTTGCCACATTTTCCAAAACAAAGGCCTGCGAGGCATTCAGCATGTGCGGCGGCTGTGACATGGTGTTACGCACGGCTGACACAGGGACGATTAGCAGTGGTCCAGTGTTTATTTCTAGGGATGGTTGCATGGTGGTTGCATGCTGTCATTTTGAGAGTAGTCGTCGGCACACAGGCCATGCTATATGATATTAATGAAACCTGCCATAATCAACAATAACCAAACCACTGGACTGAACAGGCTCAAATATAGTGTAGACCATTTTTTAAGCCATACTAGTGGTGTAGCTCTATGGTAGGCGATGTTAAGTTAGGACAGAAATATCTCAATCATTACACAATAGATTGCCAGGACACTCTGTACAGTCATTCATGGAGTCAAATGGGTGAATGTGACTTTGATTATCCCCTCAGTTTGCATCCAGCTGCACCAGCAGGTCAAATGAGTCACCTATCAAGTGAAATAACTCCAGATCTATTTGATAAACCTTGTACAGATGCTCATGGCACCTATGTTAAATACTAAGGACTTACTTTAAAGGTGTAAATATGTAAAAATTGACCACCTGTTGAATTCATATGCAAAACAAATAGGAGGCAGCATATCAAAATGAACTTGAACTGTTGCCAACTGTAGCGGCCGCTACCTAGTTAGCTCAGTTAGCCGTGCAGCTAGCAGTCCAGACTGGGAGTTTGGAGCACCAAAGAATTGTACGTTTTTACACTACTGGACCAGAACAGGCTGTGACTAGCTGGTTAGCATGCTACCATGATTTGGAACACAATACATAGATATCATGACATCACAACTGTTATTTCCCCACCTTCTGTTGCTAATGTTAGGTAAGTTATGCTAACAAACTTAACTAAGAGGTGACATTCTGCCTGCTAAATAGCAGCATTTTAGTATTTAGCAGCATACGTATACTGATGTTAACATTTAGCCTCAAGCACTGCTGTAGCTAAGTACACAGAGCTAGCATGGCTTTAGGCTCCGTCCGCTGATCTACCAGTAGTTCACATTCGAGATGAGCGAGTACACAGTGACCTCTATCTGTATCACTTCAAGCATGTAAAATATCTGTATCAATGGCCCTACTCAGAATGGGGAAGGATTAAACCAGAAGTGGGCGTTCATTCAGTTTAATCTAAGCCTGAGATTGATATGGGTTTGATGAGAAGTTGCCATCTTTAGTATTTGTTAGAAAACTAGTAGCATAACAGCCCCAAAACTGGGCTTCAGATCAATATTTGTGATCATAATGTGAGAACTCTTTACAGCAGGGCTGGATTTAATGGAAAGAGTAATCTACACCAGGCTAAATGTACATTTTGATATCTGGTGAACAATTAAAATGACTCAACTGCCTTTTGCTCATTGTACAGTGCTCATTAATAAAGTTAGGTATGTATTTGTATCGTTATTTCGGTATTTATATGCAATTGTTTAGTTTTGTATGTATGGGAAAAGTATGGCTAACATGTATTTTTCTAAATGAATAAATGAAAATATAAAGATTGAAATTAAGTTTTAGATCTGAGATGGTTTTACATTTTTAGATTCTTAGAATATTTTATTCAAACGTTGTTTAATGTAGGCAGTGGATGTTCTTTTCCATTTTTCTGCGCCCGCTAGTGGCGAGGAGGCTCGAATAAGTGAATAAGCTTCACTCCTTAAATAAATGAATAAATGAATAAATCCTTACTGGGTATGAGGACTCGAAGTACTCGAGTACTCGAAAAAAGGTACGTTATCTGTACCGGATACTTGTTTCTGCCAAGTTCTCGCAGAAATAGTCCAAACATCTCACAAGACAACAGTAAAAGAAACATTTTGGAATTTCTCTTTCAAACCAAAGATGTCCACTGTGGTCTGAAATGAATAATGTTTTTAAATAAACCGAGTTTGTGTACTTTCGCATGATGTACTCACACTCCAGATAGAGTTACGCTACTGCTAGTGCACTTGCCTTACAAAAATGCTTCGAAATACACTTCATCTCGAACTTGTACTTTTCCCCTGACAGCACAGAACTTACTGAGTGTGTTCTCTGAGAGAGTCGTGACAGAGAAAGACACCCATGCTGGCCCATGCTGTCCGTCTATCAGCTAGCAGCAGGCCACCGGCGACGGGGTCTGTCTGCTTCAGACACCAGATCTAGTAAACTCTCCAAAGTTGGCTCGCGCATCCAAACCACGAGCCAATCCGCGAGAACAAATGTTAAGTGCAAATAAAACTCTCCAACTCAAATCCTCATAACTCTCTCCGTCTCGGCACTGCTTCGTCTCTCTCTGACCCCTCTGTGCCCTTGTTTATTTATTCCTCCTTCTCGTTCTGTTTTCTCAGCCCGTCTTCCCCCTCTTCTTCCTGCCTCCACTCGCTCTCGTCTCGAATTAGTGTCAAATTCCCCAGTGTGCTCGTTATGTTTGTTTTCTAATGCACTACCTGCCAAATTACAAGTATCCTATTCTTGGATGCCCTCTATCAATTCTCATTCATGTGTAAGAGGGCAGCTCTCGGACAGTAAAGTAGCTCTGTGTGTGTGTATGTGTGTGTGCGTGTGTGTGTGTCAGGGCAGGTCAGTCATGAGAGCTGGGAGCCTGCATTCCTCTGTGCAGTACTAAATCCTCATGGGATAGACCTCATTAGTGGACTAGCTGTTCCCAGGCTGTCTCAGAGCCACTGCTACAGTGTGTGTGTAGGTGAACGTGTTTGTTTACACGTTCACACTTATTATTTTTTTTTCTTCCCGTCGTCGTCTTCTTGCGGCACATTTTTTTTTTACGAGAATCTTCTTCTCTGTTTCTCGATGCTCCCATTGCATCCTTCCCGCAGACAGGTTAGATCGCTGTAGCCGACTTCCTGCCTGTGTTTTGACATGTTGCGCGATAACCCGGCGAGGCACCACCGGGAGGTCGGCGAAGACTACAAGCGGATGAGATGCACTCAAGGGACGGGCTCGCCTGATGGGCCCACTTTGACCGTACAGATAGCATAAATTCACACATATACACACACACGCACGCTCCCCGTCGTCTCTTTTTTACCATGCTGTCATGTGCTAAAGTGTCCCTGAGAGACACTTAACATATCACTCAGTGACTATGCGGTTCCCGACATAGATTTGACCCCCCACGGTTGACCCGAGCCGGGGCCTGACAGCTTCTCATGTCACATTCTGTCTTCGGTTTCATTTTAGTTTTTTTCAGCCCGGGGAGAGCGAGAGGAGGATGAGGCGGGGTAGAGGGGTGGAGGGGGGTGGTTGTTCAAGGGAAAACTCTCTGTTCTGATTTTTGAAAATGTGGAAGGAGAGTGCTGTCTTTGTTGTGCAAGAGGGCAGACAAATATTTTTCCTTCCACTCCTCGTGACCTGATGTGCGCATTCAGCCACTTCGCACTTTCTCGTGAATTATGACTTACCTGAGACATGAAGACTGCAGCAGCCCCCTGCCTTCTGTTTGCAGAGAAAAGACCATATTTCTTTTATCATAACACGTGCCTGTGAGAATTATGCTTTCAAATCTGACAATGTTTGTCACCGCGGCACTGCTGTATCCACTGTATTCTCTTCCGTGTATCAGTCTTGGCTCTACTATGAAAGCAAAATGAACAACAGAGTAGAGTCACCATGTGCTCACAGCCTGTCTGTTTGTCTTTCTGCCTCACATCTTCTGTCCCTGAGTCACAAGAGGATCTGTTACTGAGCAAGAAACAAGCACCAGGTGGCCGCGATCTGAACTACTTTAAATAAACGCACATTCCGAGTTGAAATGCAAATGTGGGAGCAGGTGGCATAGCAGGGCTTACGTTACCCTCTTCAGCGATAGCTCCAACGTAGCGTGAATCCTAATCTTGCTCTTGTGTTTCTGGTTGTTGAGCAGTAACTCACATGACTTTTAAAGGAACACTATATAAGAGTTTTAATCAGAAAAGAAAGATTATCTCTGACTGATTTTGTTTTCATGGCTGGCTAAACTAAATAAACAAACTGACCTTAACGGACAACACGGTTTCATACTGTTTTACTTTGTTTATATTTGGCGGACCCTGCCACCTCTCTAGCTTCAAACAGCGTTCTGGGGTCCTTATTTTACTCCGAGAACAGCTTGTTTATTCAGTTATGGAAAAAATGAGTATTTCTGAGTTTGTATTATTACCTCATTATTATCGTAAATATCTTCTCCAAACCTACACGGTGCCCCTTTAAGTCGGTAGTGAAATGAATCTGTGGCCAAAAGTTTTATACAGTTGAAAATTAATAAAATTCATAACGACAGTTTGATATTGTAATTGACTGTAGCAGAGATGCAACGAGGCTAATGGGTTGCGAGTTACGACTAAGGAGTGCAGTGTTGTACTAGGAAGTGGTTCAACTGTAAACACACTCACTGCTCACCTGACAGGATTGGCCAACACACGCACACATACACAGGCTCATAATGACCCTCTCTGATACCAGGTCACTGGCTTATGAAAGGCACAGGACAGAAAAACAAGGCAGACAAAGAAACACACTCGCGCACACACACACGCACACACACTCGCACACACACTCGCACACACACACGCACACACACACGCACACACACCAAGGCTAAAAGCGGCAGCAGGCTCCCAACCGGTGCCCGAGCCAAGGCCTCCCTCACTGATCACAACACGGCCCTCTGTCTGATAAGCCTTTTTCTTTTTTCTTTTTTTGCGCAACACATCCAAGCGTGCGCTCTTTCTGTCTCTCTTTCCCATTCCTTTGAAAGCGGATGATTTCGAAATCATTAACAACAGCCGCGGGGCGAAGGTGGAGGGGGTTAGATTGGCAGGCGGCGCGTGAGGCCAGGGCTGGATATCAAGTGTAACACATAACAGATACACGCAGAAAAACACGCATGTGAATCTGAAACGCGACACAGGGATGCACATGCTCTCCCAGGCATTCTGTGAGCTTGTGTAAGAACATTTACACTACACTCATATATATATCCACATCTAATACTGACTATGAATGTGACTTTAACAGCGAGAATGAATGACTTGATAAATAACCATACATCAAAATCAGTCTGTAGAGAACAAACACACACACACACACACACACACACACACTCACACACACACACATCAGATGCTCTGGTAGTAATTACAGTCCAGTGGTCCTTTTTTTTATCTTTTTTATTTGAGAACAAGACGGAGGATCTTTGATCAGAAACTAAGAGAGAGAGGGGGCAAGTGTGTGTGTGTGTGTGTGTGTGTGTGTGTGTGTGTG
>OMLP01044600.1:0-10481 GCA_900302685.1 Spondyliosoma cantharus
AAGCAGCATTAAGTTATAAAAACAGATACGTTTTTAAGATAGATACTTACAAACATACACTCTGGAATGTTGATGGCTGACCCAGGTAGAGGTGCAAATGTGTGCCAGTGGTGTAGAATAATAGACAGCCAGGTGCACATGAGGACACTATTCATATGATAACTGCTGCCATACACTCTGGAATGTTGATGGCTCATCCAGTGACTGTTGTCATTGACGCCAATGCTTCTTCCATTGTTTACCTTTTTATTCTTCTTCTAGTGCGTAGAAATAGCAAAGTCGGTAGCCTTTCCTCAGTTGCGACACCTCTGTTCAGGAGAAGACTGCAACTAGTGCCGCGACCACCACGCGCGAGTATATATGGTTGCGGCGCTCCCGTGACGTCACGTTGTCGCGCGACAGGTCGAGGGCGGCGAGTATACTGGAGCCTTTAGGGTGTAGTGCTTTCACTGTGATATTAAACCGAAAAAAATCACGTCTTTTTTTCTTCTCTTTTTTTGCAGCGGCGCTGAAAATCCAGCAGAATGCATATAGGGGATAATCAGGAATCATCAGATAATCTTCCGAAGTTCCATCGTGACAAATGAATGGACTACTTGCGGAGTGACATGAAAACATTAATCTGAGGCACAAAAAACATTGACAGCGGTCATTATGTTTACCAATACCCGACCCGTGCCTTGAGCCCCCCTCCAAAAATAAATAAAATAACGGATTTGCATGATTTACGAGAGCCTCATTTTCAGGTGGGAAAAGCCGGATTTCCGGATTTATCCGGAAAAATCACACCCCTGGGTGCCATAAAAGACATTTTGCAAACCTAAAAGAAAAGAAATGATGTCACTAGATATTTGTGTGTCACAGTAACCAGAGCGTCATAACTGGATTTCAGAACACATATGTTCGGAACTCACAACTGGCAAACACTCTAAAGTCAGCCTTTTATCACCAACAATAAAAAGTTAGCACAGATTATTTCTTCTTCGTTTCGCAATTTCGTGCTCTTCTACTTCAACGGCTTCCCATTAAAACACCAATGTTTCACTGAGATTTTAAAGCTTGTGAGCTGCTTTTCTGATGTTAAAGTAATGAGGAGGGAGAGATCCAGGAAACTCCCCAAAAAATAAAGCCTTTATTGACTCATAATGAGGAGTTGATAAGCTGCAGCCGATACATTCAGATCCTGTGTCCCTCACGAAGGCCACAAAGAGGATGTGTTGGATTCAGAATAAAGCCAAGAGCAGTAAAGGCTTTTACTGCTATTTTGAAGTGTTTTCTATCAGCTTAGTATGTTTCAGGATAATGCAGTCAGTATTGATATCACTTTCCAGGGGCACACATATATTAAAAACCCAAAATTCAAATGCTTGAAACAGTAGTAACAGATGCAGAGTCTGTTGGCCAAGCTGTGTACTGATGTCCACATTTACATTTGAAAGCCTGCAGACTTTGTTCCTTTGTTTAACTGATTCCATAGTGATGTTTAAATACAGCAGGCTGTTCTTGAAAGAGAGCATTTCTGGCTGCAGTCACACTGTGTTCAAACACATAGAACTTCACTGTGGAAATTTGAATTTGAAAGTATTTCTGTACGAGAGACCTAATAACACCAAAATATTCCTAATTAGCAGGGCCCGGGCTGGATATTTCACTCTGTGTAAAATGATGTTGCTTCAATCAACAGTACATGCTGATACTAAATATTTAGTAAGTATGATGATTTTAAGGGAAAAAGGAGGAAACTGGTACAACAATTTCCTTCTTAACTGCAGTGCTATTTATCCATCTAGATTGTTTCAGTGTGAGTTGCCGAGTTCAGGCAGCCGATAGGCTGTATAGGCAATTTGAGGGGGGACGCCATCCCCCTTTTTTACCAGAATGACCGAGATGTGTCCTCTTTGTTGACCAGTAAATCAATACCATACATCTTAAGATGCCGTTGTGCAGTATCACTGTAGTCAGGCAGGTATGCTCAAAAAGCCACAGTGTTAATAATTTGAGAAAGACGGCATCCAAGCCAGAGACCAGCGTTCGATATGAGGATTGGGTCGGGTTAATCAAGCACCAGGACTTTCAGTCAGGACAACAGCAATCATTCTTCCTAGTATCACATCTGAGACTGTTGTAACTATTAAAACAGGGAATGTAAAATGCCATAACTAGACAAAACGTGGAGCATGTTTTAACCAAACATACCTACTCAAATCCAAACTGATGGTAGAGGAGACAATATTTTATACGGCGCTGACACAGTGCAAATCAGAAATGATGATATTCTGGACCTTTGCTCAAGGAAATTTTCTTGAACTGGACCTCTTTGATTTATTTTTTCTCTGAATCCCGTCTTGAATCTATACTATTGATCTGGATGCTTTCATAATATTAGCGAATCGCCTACTGACTTCAGAGGAGATATATGTACTGTTGATTTCGGGGTGAACTGTCCCTTTATGGGGTTGAGGTGGGATGAAATGCCGACCAGTGGGATAAAAATGGCAAACGTTGTACGCAGACTGTGTAGGGTGTGTCCATTCAGCTTTCCCTCCTGCCTTATGGGCCTCAACAGTTTCTGCCAGATACAAACCTGAAGAAGATAATTCAACAGTGCAGTATCCTCTGCAGACCTGCACTCAGACATACTCACAAACGCACGAACAAATCACATGCTCTTGGAGGGCCTCAGTAGGGTATCATTAATGCTTTTTTTGAGCCCACAGTAATGTTACAGTTGGACAAAGGCTGTAATCAAGCCAGAGAGGAAGCTTAGAGCACGCAACAGCCTGGCCCTGTCTGAAAAACAGCTTCATGGCACTTATTTTTGTGAATAACCTCAAGCCATGTTCTATCGTTAAAACTGTGGGGACTTGACACAGCCTTCCTGTACTGAAAGCCGCCTGAATCAGTGTGCACGGATGTGTCAGCCGGCTGTTGTTCAAATGTCAGAAGCATGTTATAACAAACAGAGCACCTTGAGTGCGATTACATGTTGTTACCTCAGATGAATGTGTCTTCGAGAGGCAATTTACTGCTAGATTTAATTTTCGCTGACTCCGAGTCAGAACCATTAAAACCTCGAGAGGAAACCGCAGGTTCTGACTTGGTAGAAACGATGCACTTTTTATGATCAGCGGAGGAAATAAGCGAGAGGAAGCGCAGTTTGAGTTTTCCATTATGTCTCTCCAAAGACTGGCAAAAGTGTTCCTTAGTCTGAGCCAGAGAATCTTCAGCACACAGGGAAAACACTCATCAAATCAAATGTTTCATCCAGAGCATCTGAGAGCTTAATTTTGGAGAATTTACTGGAAAAAAGAAAATTATTTCAATGTCTTCACATGAAACTTTAATTCAAAATGATCACTGTGGCATTCACGTACAAACTAAACAGCTGTAAACTGTAACCGCATGAAAACACTGTGTTGGCAAAAAATCTTAAAACACATTTTTAATTTGAAATAAACATCCAGAGTGTGACCTATTTTTTCTTGCTCTTTGTGGGTAATTAGAGTAAATTAACCTGAAATACAGTAATAGCTCAAAGGATGAGAATCGCATAATTCACACCCATTATGCCATTTTGGCTGTTCCACGTTCCCTCACACAGCATGTATGAAATTGGCTCTCTGTAAAGCCAAAACGGCCTTGATCTCTGAAACAGCTCCTTCATGTTCATATACAGTAATAACACAAATGTCCTTCCCTGTCCTCAAATATTATGCTCTGGACTGGCAGCCAACCTGTCTTACAACCCTAAAGCGTCAGTTTTTGATGAGTGGGGTAACTAGGGTGGGGTAATTAGTCCTGAGTGAGACAGCTGCCAGGCCACACACCACTGGTAAGTACTAAACCACTGGATATTTTGAATCACTTGAATCACCATTTTCTATATGTTTGTGTGGGTGGCGACAAAACCAGGTAAGAGAAAACATGATCTTCTCCAAACACTAACCAAGTGGTTTTTGTGCCTAAACCTAACCAGACCATAAGCACAATGTAAAGTTGCAACATATCTGTGGTTAACAGAAATGTAAATTGCCAACATTTATTCTGATGATTGTCTTTTAGATATGTCACAAGATTTTACTCAGCTATCAATCTGGTGATCATACCTCTGAACCCTCAAGTTGAGCAAATTACTGCTGTGGAGTGAAAACGTCATATTTTGTTGAGGTGAATAATTTTTACTACATGCAGTATATCAGTCTTGGATCACCAGGTCTCGGTTAAATATTCAAGTGATAAAAACAGGAACAAGGCAGCGTCAGTGCTTCAGTGCATTACATGTTTCCACACTGTGGTTTCCTGTAATCTGGATTGTCAGCATACTGTACCTAAACTGGTGTAGTTTCATTACACTGTCCGTTTGATTTATCAAATATAAGCTATGCAGCTCATATGAAATTGCAGACAGGGTTTATGCATTTATGTTGCTGCTTCAACATCAAGTAGAATTCATGCAAAAACCTCCCTGCACGGATGAATGATGTTTCTATTTAAATATATAATATTATGTATTCTGAATTATGTATTTACCACATGTATACAAGAGCGATTCATCCATCCATCCATCCATCCATTTATTAACTATAACCGCCTATCCTTTGGAGGGTTGTGTGGGGATGCTGGAGCCAATCCGGGCAGACGTTGGGCGAGAGGCGGAGTACAGCCTGGATAGATAGCCAGTTTATTACAGCACTGACACATGGAGACAAACAACCATTCATACTCACATTCACACCTACAGGCAGTTTAGAGTCGCCAATTAACCTGTGTGTCTTTGGACTGTAGGAGGAAGCACCTAGAGAAAACCCACACAGAGAGAGAACATCAACGCAGAAAACCGGCCAGCAGGTTTAAAACCCAGAACAGTCCTGCTGTGAGGCGACATAATGAATACTGCAACATTATGTGGTTGCCCTGAGCAGAACGTAATGATGAGTGTGTTTTTTTTTTTCAGCCTGATTCATAAAATCATAGAGGAGATCCTCTTTCCATTATCCACTTGCCTAAAGTTGTCTTTGGCAGTTCCCTCAGCAAATGCATTGATGAATATGTGAGGCAGTCAAGAAAAGGGCTGGTTAAATTAAGGATCTGTGTGAAGAAATAAGCATGGGATGGCCTGTAATAGCTGAATGTTTGTGTTTTTTTGGGAAATCAAAATAAAGAACCAACAGAAACTCCAGCTCAACATGAAAATGAGACTCCCCTCCTCCCAACTCCCAAGAACCACCAGCAACAAAGTAATTACAGCCATTTTGAAATACATTTGACCAATAAAAGGACTGCTGGAGAAAGGAGAGGCTACAGGAACTGATAGAGGCCAGCCTATTAACTGCTGGCTTGGAGGCTGGAACCAATCAGCTGTCTGGGACAACACACATATGACATCGCTTAATAAGCCAAACACACCTGCAGCCAATCACACACTCCCATTTCACACACCGTCGAAACACATAAGAATAAATTAATACGTTTACAATATGTATGATTGATATAATTTGATTCAAACCAAATGAGAGCTCTATTATGAAGGTTAAACTTCTTGTATTTCTGTTCGTTCCTGTTTATGTATTTTATTTTTTATAGGCTATTGACTACAAAGGTTTCAGAAACATGGGCTGCCACTCAATCACCAGAATAAATGTTGGCAATGTAGGCCAAACCTTTATTTTTTGTGTTTCAACTCTAGTGTCACATGTTGTGCCAGTGTCGCAGTTATTGTCCGGTTAGGTTTAGCCACAAAAACCACTTAAGGTCTCCTTAAATATATCCAGTGGTGTCAAGTTTACGAATGAATAAAAGCAGCCTCGAACAAAAGTCGGGTCTTAAACTTGTGATGTGAACATGATATGACAGCCTATGACACGGACTAGTATGAATGTGTCTGTGGTTTGCAGAAACATGAACTGAAAACATTTCAATCAGGAGAGAATGTGTGTAAATAGTGAATGAAGTAAATAAAATGTTTCAGCAACAGCAGATGATAAGTGATGATGAGTCGTGTCAGAAAGTCTTTGGCGCGTAGACTCAACAGGGACATCTTGTGATCGAAGGCTGATGAACGATGAAGCTGATTAACTTCCCGACAACACAGGAGTTGGAATGTGCCGTGCTGTGTATCCAACCAATGATGTGCCCCCATTTGGTCAAATATCTGACCTGTTATTCTGTAACAGACAGTATGAAGCACTGTCAGAGGTGGGAGACAACTTTGAAAATTCCAAAACAGCAGTCTGACAATCATCGACAGCTCTTTACATAATTGGATCAATTTTCCTGGGCAGGTCTGGGATCAGCTTGCCATGTTACCGTGTTTGTAACAACATGACATCATTGTTGAAGAGGTCTGTTCAAAACATGTGTTAATACAATGGTGCTCCATTCAGTAATACACTTTTTTCTATGATTATTTATTCATGATAATTCATCGAAATCGTACAATCAATAAAATATCATGTCTTGTGTTACTGTGTGAGTACAAATATTTGGCAGCTCAGTAGTGAGACAGTTATTTTCTACTGTTTGGATCATGATTCAGGAGATTATGTAAGGGATTGTGTGTGCCGGATGCTAATTTGTTCCACCGCCATCACTGTAATCCTGATAATGACCTCAAACGATAACTCATCATCACTGCAGATTTACAGAAACTGTTCATCCATTACTGCACAGCTACTGCCACAGACAAAACAAAAACGACGCCGGCTTTTACACTTCCACCTAACTTGAATCCTAATTGTGCTAAGTCGCTGTGATGAAGCCCCTCATCATGTATTTACCAGGTTTCAAAGTGACCCGCCTTCTTACTTTTTCATGACTTTAGTTTTGTTCGCCACTGCAGTCTGAGGACTGTTTGTCCTCTGTTCAGGATTTAGACATTTCTATTATTCACGTCCTCTGAAGAGGCTACATGATCCCATTAGCTTCAAACACTGGCAGGCCACACGACGAGCCAGCAACAAGCTGCCTGTGTGTGTGTGCGTGTGTGTGTGCGTGTGCGTGTGTATGTGTGTGTATGTGTGGGACAGTCAGCTACTGTTTAACCTCATTCATAGCTGCATCTCAACCGCCCACCTCTACACAATCACACCTCCACTGCGCTATTGGGAGCGAATGTCACTTAGTAGCACATGTCTGTCACACGAGTCCATCTGGACTTGGATGTGTATGTTGTCCAGAGGGAATAACATGTAAAGCAGTTATGAAGTGAGGACTGTAGCTGACACTGGGGTCACGTCCTGTGTAGAGCCTGAACAATATAAAGAGTATTGTCTGATAGTGGCCCACAGATATGTTGGTACTGGTGTACACATTGTCTGGTGTGCTTCGATATGAAAACGTTTTTAATGCTGAAAAAGTTAATTTGCTACATTTTGTGTTAGAATTTAAAATCTCCACCTCCATTACATATCTTTATATCTAGTTTGATAACCACATCTGAGGGATCATTGCAAAAAAATTATCCATTGATATGTATCGATATCTGAATTTTTTCAACTCCCAAAAGGGGGTCCCATGAGCAAAACCAGAAGGGGCGCGACGTCGGCTCTCTATAAACATCTTGCTTTTATCCAATGTGCTTTACAATTTTCTTGTCATCTATCAATTCACACACACAACAGGTTACCATGCAGGTTTCTGGTCTGACCATCGGGAGGAGTTTTGGCTTCAGTGTCTTTCTCAGTGACACTTGTGGACAGGAAGAAGGACATCAGGGAGGGATCGAACCACCAACTCTGTTGATCAGAAGTTGACCAGTCTTTCTTTCTAAGGTATTCTTATTCTCAGTAGGCATTCTATGAGCTGACTGCAGTGTCTTTTGACTAAATATGTTTACATCTGACAATAGTTAAGCCTTTTAAATAAGATTTAAAAAAAGTGTTTGATATTCCTCCCCGGAAGGCTGTGAAACAGGCTTTCAACTTTCATGTTGGGAGATTAAATTGACTGTAAGTATAGCTGAACAGTTAACTATGAAATGAAGTCTGAATAATCCAACATAAAACTAAGGATTTCTGTTAAGAATTTGAGGAGGAGAGTTGTAAGGATTTCTAAAATCCTGCCTGTGGCAGTGTCTGAAGGCATGAAAGTAAAAGCCCACTTCAAATACAAACCAATGTTTTTTGATATTTAATTCGTGGCCAAACCAGAAAAATAACTAAATAAAAAAACTAAATAAAAAAATAATTCTCACAGAGCAATTTCCACCACATCCTGGGAGTCTTCTTGGGTAGAACTTAATTTGAGTACTTCTGTGTGGCCCTTTTCTCAGGGAACATATTAAAAGTTTGTAGCAAGCAAAAAAAGCATCATCTCCATCGCTACTTGCACTGCTTATACTATTTACAGCATGCAACAGTTGACTTAAACACACATTTGTATTGTATTCATGGTGTATTAGTACGGAACCCCTCTAGGGTCACATGGTAGAAAAAGAAGCTGGATGTGGAAATCCGTGGGAAGGGATTTGTAAACCGCGGGAATGGATTCACAATCCGTGCACATGGTTTTATAATCCATTTAGTTTTTTCATACATGCATTCCCCATGGAGCGTTCTGCCACTGACCGCACCCCGCAAGTATTTCACTCTGGTTAAATCTGCCGTTAAATCTAGATAACATTGAATATACTGGGTGGAATTGGTGATCGTAGTTCACACAAGGTCCACGATTCACTGAAGAACAGAAGAGGGGAAAATCTTTGCGCACGGATTGTGAATCCATTCCCATGGATTTTCACATCCGTTTTTTTCTACCATGTGACCCTAGAGCAGGGGTCACCAACCTTTTTGAAACTGAGAGCTACTTCATGGGTACTGAGTCATACAAAGGGCTACCAATTTGATACACTCTTCTGAAATAACAAATTTGCTCAGTTTGCCTTTAGTTATATATGATTATTAATGATTAATGATACTCATCTATGTGAAGACACTGATTGCGTTAATGATTTCTCACAATAATTATCAACAATGACTTAACAAGGTGGGAAACAGATAATATCAATATTCATTTAATTTTTAGAACAGGCCTGAGGGCTACTCATGTGGTCTAGACTAGAGTGATTTTACTTAATATACATCTGCTTTCTTTTAACAAGCTGTTGTGGTGTACAGGCCTGACTTTTCATCATTCTTTACTCTTAACCATTCTTTACCTTATCTGAACTGTGTTTTTGTTTTTGTCCTCGTTCCTAGTTTCATGTCTGGATTAGATTAGATAGGATTTATTCATCCCACAATGGGGAAATTCACTTGTTTCAACAGCTCAAGATACAACAAGAAAAAGAATCAGACAAATACGCTTAAAGTTAAATAGAAAATAAACAGAAAGAAAATAAAACATGTACAAAAAACAAACAAGTGAGTGGGAAGTGATAGTTCAGTCTGATGACTGTAGGGATGACTGTCTATTTCTGTGAGAGCAATGTAAAGGCAAGTAAGGCATAATACCTGATGAGGTGTCCATTATCAGGAATTAATGGACAACATGGAAGTCAGCACTTTTAGTGGAGGACGGTTTCCACATCATTTCATTTAGGTCATTTAGTTCCTGATAATGGACACCTCATCGAGTTTTCAAAAGAAAATACAAGGTTTTTCACAAGCAACAACACCATTTTCATGTCAACACCACAGAGTTTGACTAATAGCTGGAACAATCCTTACAATCACTATGTATGTATGTAAAAAAAATTATTCACCCAGACCATGGGTGAATAACATATGATTCCCTTTAGCTGCTTCAGTTTCAAGGCCCTGGTGTTGCGCATGCTGGCTCGCTTTTACACTGTCATGGACACCGGGATATAATGGAGCAATTGTTTAATGTTATTCGTAAAGCCTCTGAGAATACATTATGTTGAGGGCTTTTTTTTTTTAAAACTCAAATTAAATTCTAAACAATCTGAAGGAAGGACACTTTTTTATATTCATTAACAAAACAAGTGCTCCTTACTCTTGACTCGCCAGAGCTTGGAGTGCCACTTCATCCACCTCACTCGTGGATTCAACCACTTCAGGACTCAGTTAACTGAGAAATGGAACAAAAAAAACCCACACAAAATCATCGGGATCATGTGATGCACGGTAACCGAGAGTCCACAAAGTCACACGTCACCCGGTATCCTGATATAGACCACAGACAAAGGCATGGATGAAACCCGAGCTCGCCAGCCTCCTTTCTGTTGCCATGACGAGAGCAGCCGTTTGCAATGCCTCGTTGAGAATGAAAAAAAGGGCTCGGAGGACCTGTGGCCAGGGGCTCCACCCACTGGGGGAATTCACAGCTCCAACCTGGCAACCAAAAATGTATATAATCAACATATTTAAATGGGAACCAAAGCGACTCATTCGCCAAAGCTCCTCGATCCTCTTACCCTTCGCTTGTCCTTTAATTTATTTCCATCCCTGTCCTGTGTGGCCTTTTCACAGCGTGCTGCTGGACGAGGCTCAGGGCGTGTTGCTGTTACTGGCAGGTGTAGA
>OMLP01044601.1:0-22137 GCA_900302685.1 Spondyliosoma cantharus
CGCTGACAGAGGCCAGGCCGTCAGGACACAGAGCATCCACCTGCGATACTGACTCTGGAACCGTCTGCTCCCATGAGTCTCTCTGCGGCAGGAAGACAAGAGAGGAGAGGATCAGTCATTCATACATGTCCTCTACTGACTGAAGGAAGCACACGTATTCTGTTCACGTCAGAAAAAAAAACTGTGATGTCATTTCTATTTTCTGATTTCCTACGTTTCCCAGAATGCCTTGAGAAAGCGCATTCCTGCTGCATTTGATTATGATTCAGAATTCACGATCCTAAACAGGTGTTATTTTCTTAATTACCCTTGTTTCTATCTAGATTTGATTTAGTTTGTCCAGGTTTTAATACCTAAAACAGGAGAGGTGAGCAGATGATTGTTTGCAGTGACAATACTGTAAAGGAAACGTGGACAGATAGAAGGATAAAATGATGGAAGTCATCTAAATGAATCGAGGCACAGGCACACCATTGCCTAGGGCATCCTTGTTGCTAGGAGGGAGCCCAGGCAGAAGGGAAAATAACATCAACAACCTACACAAAACCATGTTAAATATATATTAAAAATATATATATACATATATATATATATATAAATACTCAATCTTTATTTCGATGTTTACAGTATATATTTATTTCTTCTTTTTTTTAAAACACTGTCAGTGTCTGGTTAATAGTACTATAGTTCTAATAGTTCTAAATCTGAATAAATGATGGTTTGAATGTGTGTATTCAAATTAAATGTCAAATGCATATAAATTAAATGTAGCCTGTAACATGGGGCCATGCTGGGGCTATAATCCTAAACACATGGTTAATCAAATGTGATTGAACAGAATTTGAATAGATAAAAGATAAGATACACTTACAGCTAAATAATTGAGCATAATAATAATATTATGTGACAGTAAGGTTGTTTTGTTTGTTTACTGAATGTCAAAATGTGTGTGTTTAAAGAAATAAGTTTTTCATCGTTTTAAACTCTGCAGAGAAATTCCATTCACCAGCACTGCATCAGGCTGGAAGAACTCAGCTTTGTCCTTTATTAGACCAGCACGGTCTTAAAACAAAGCTTGTAGCTGGCGTGTTTCAAACACTATGTCTGCATCGCTGTCTGCCTCCTGAGGGAAGACAAATATGAGCTTTTCTTTTTGTTTCACTTGCTCCTCAGCAGCAGCAGCACTCTGCTCCTGTCCCCAGAGCTGGGAGGATGGGCACAGACGTACAGGGTGTAGATGACAAACCAGCTGGTTGGTGAGCACTGTAGTGTTGGAGTCTATCTGTGCTACTGTTATAGGCATAAAATGAGGGTATCTCTGTCACCAAAGCCTGACATTTACACTGATGTGTGGTGGATAGAGACACGCTGTCAGACTTCAGTTGTTGGTTGAAGGTGCGAGACAGTTAACTGCAACATCACTCGTTTGATTGTGACCGTGGACGGCTGTTACATATCACACCCTGCTCTATTTGCCCCACAGTTCCTGTTTGTGTCTTCGCTATGAAGAAAATGAGATTCATAGTATATATTCAAACACGCTGACGAATAAAATGGAGACAGAGATGTGAAGTGATACATCACGAGGACCTGCTGAGTATAACACGAGAGAGGTGAGCTGCAGTCAAATGATTCAGATTTCAGGAGTAAACTATCAGAGGTTTCAAAATCGATTATCTCCTGAAAATAGCATGGACGTCTTTTTGAATTTATTTTTTATTTTTTTTACTTCACAAGCTAACGTTGTTGAAACCGTCAGAGCCTTTCCCAGCATGCTCTAGGTTTAAAGGTTTTTTCAAGTTAATCTTTAATCAACAGCCAGACGCTCACGCGAAGAGAACAGTTTTCCCTCCTGTATGTACAAAAATGTGTTCAAACATTAATCTGAATCTAGATGATGGAGAAGTCCGGTCCAGTCTCCTGCTTAAAATGTTGGCCGTTAACATTTCTGCAAATCACATATACTGATACATTCACATTTATGTGTGTCAGAGTACCATACTACATTTCTTCAATACGTGTCACATCCCACACATGTTTATGAGCTGACCTATGTCAGTTGGAACTTTGGAATTTATTTTTCCAAAAACAAGGACAGCGGACTCATCATCAAGAGATGGTGGAGATGGTCTGATGGCCGGCTGGAACAGGTGGGATGATAACTGTCATTTTAACCTGTTAACATATGGTCATGATTTCAAACTTTTATTTAAGAGAGAGAATGACCCACTGGACAGGCTGCTAGTTTTAGGGGTGGGCGATTTTGGTATCGATCCGATACCAAGTAATTACAGGGCCAGTATTGCCGATATCGATACCGATATTGATACTTTTTACTTGAAAATTCCTGATCACTGAATGATTTTGTACTTTTGCCTTTAATTAGTTGACCATGATTATGATAACGATAAAACACAGGACAAAGATTTTAGCCAAGTAAGAAAATTATACTTAACATAATTAAATCTATAACCTGCATGTAGCCTCGATAAGAATACTCTTCAACAGATACACAAAAGAGTTATCATATTCTGCCATATTCATACTTCAGGTTTGATGTAGGCTATATATCTTAATATAAGTATATATTTTTGAGTTCCAGTTACAGTGAACCTGAGTGAGCTTAAGGACTGAGCGAGACACTGCGCTCACACAAACTCTGTGAAGAAATACGAGTGATTTGCTGAACTTACAGAAGAGAAACTACAACAAAAATATCGATCTCATCACTCTAGTATCGATCCGATACCAATACTCACCTTGGTGTCGATACTATCGATATTTGGATCGATCCGCTCACCCCTAGCTAGTTTTACCTTAACCCGTCGTGGGTTAAGGTAAAACATGCACCCTGAAGTTCCTGACATGTAGGACTTTGTTCTTAATGTTCTCTCTACCTAGGGATGCGGTGAATTATAATCACCAGACAATAAAACACTATTCCACCTAAAATCTGTTTAAACAGCATCAGTTTTTCATGAAAATACTTCATAACTAAAACAATAAATACATAATTTAATCCCATCCTACCAGAAACAGGTGCGAGGACTCTCCACCGAAAGGAGGCAGCAGGGAGGAGAGGGCAGAGGAAGGCAGGAAGGATCCTCCAGAGCTGGAGAAGGCGGCGGCGCTGCGGTAATCACCAAAGGTCTCTGGGTAGTAGCTGTCGATGAGGGAGGAGTAGCTGGTCATGGCGGAGGGCTCGCAGCCCAGAGGCTTACCACCCAGTGTGGACGAATAGACGTCAGGGGAGAACTGCTTGGTGGACGGGCAGAAGTCCGAGTCTGAGATGAAGGGACGCCTCATGCTGTAGTAGCTGGGCAGCATGTGAGACCCTGCAGGCAACAATACGAAGCTTTAAGACCACAACAATCGCAAGAACAGTCACAGGCTCCTCTTCATGGTGGCAGCAGCAGTTAGCGGCTCTGTTGCTCACACACCTCAGATGATTTAAAGAGCTAATGTCTGAGTATCAACAAGTGATAATGAGAGTGCTGAGTGTGCGCAGTGTGCACTGACAGATTCATCATGCAGGCAGGGAAGAGTTTGATGCTCGACTCTCACCTGGCATCTGGACAAACGATGGCGGAGTGGTGGATCCTCCCTGTGGCAGAGAAACACTGGGATGAGTCGGGACAACAACGTTCATTGTAAGTGAAGGTGAGGAACATAAGGAGCGACAGGATTATTTCTTTCACACACGTCACATTCTGTTTTGACTGTTGCTTCAGTCAGGTTCACTCCACGCTCGCTGCGTAGTCGTGAGCGAGCGGCCCTTCACATGAATCCTGTTGTTTGTGTCTCTATTTATCTATCTAGTCTCCATTTTGAGAACAAGTGGGACAGAAGAGCCTCCAGCTGTTGTGTAAATTAGACTTCTATGTCAGGATTTACTAGAATTCCTCAGCTTGTACTCGCTGACTAACAATTTCCATCACCTACTTTTTTTGTTATAAAGCTACACTTTATGCACATACAGTACCCATACATTTACATATTGATACAAAATGTTAATACGATACAAAAAAATTTAATTTATTAATGATGGTTATTATAAGGTGTTACTATATTTTCATAGTACATCCAGTGTCTGGTAATAAAACTGAAAATAAAACTTCTACAATGCGCATCTAGAACAGGTTTACATGCTTTAATGCTCAGCACACATCAGTCGTCTGGTCCTGTCCAGTGCTGCAGCTCTGTGCTCGCCCTCTGTCTCAAACACTCTGTCTTAGCTCCCGTCCCCTTTCACCTGCACAACATGCTGTATAACACTGCAGGAAATGAACGAATAAACAAATAAAAGCCTAATAGCTCTCCTTTCAACCTCTAAAAGTCCTTCAGGATGCCTCCATTCACCAGTAAGCAACAGGATTTTCCACATGGTTTCATTTCAATGAAAAGCAGTTGTGATAAACATGAAATGAGGGAAGAAAATCTGCGACTATGCTCCTTAATTATTTTGCTGCCTTTTTATGAAGTTGAACATAAATAGGAACGTACGGAGATGTGTGGACTTCAGCCACAAGTAAAGCAAACGAATCAGCAATAACAAGAAAATAAGCCTGTTTGCCCAGGAATAAGTATATATAATAGAGAAAATATAACAGAAAGAGTAATTACTAATGCAGCACTACCGGAGAGGATGGCTTACATCCTTACAGCCTCTGAACATTACCCCATCAGGATACAGGGGAAAAGGAAATATAACAATATTAAAGTTTGTATTTTCTGAAAATATCCACAAAGATGTAGACCATATTCCTTTTTGAGGCTCCTATGTACCAGAGTCTGTCATTGGTTTTGTCGAATTTACAGAAACCGCACTCTAATGACGGTATTATTGTTATCCTTATTATTATTTGTTGAGCATTTTTCAAGCTAACGCCACTTGCCAGTGAAAGGTAAAAGGACAAGGAAAACACAAGATATATACACGAGAAAGAGAGCATGAACAAGAAACATCAATATCTTCAAATCAGTTAAAGGCACTCAAATGTTGATGTATGAAAGAGAAACAGATAGTCTGGTGACGACAGGACAGAGCTGTGATGATAACCACACACACAGTATTTAGTGGTCTGATGAAGAGACGTGGATAGAAATGTGTTGACAGTTGTGATGCTGTGACACAGACGCAGAGCCACGCGAAGCCTCACATGAAAGTGAGACTTTAAAATGATTCTAACCAAACACTGTAACCGAGCCCCTCGCAGGGCGGGACCATTCATCTGACGATCAGGAGGACAGGAAAGACAAAGTGCAGCCCGGATTCTGCCTGCTCTACCTCTGTGCCTCTTGCTTGTGATCACTGGATCTTTTTACTGCTCCCAAAAAATATTGGAACAAAACAAAGAAAAAGTCACTCCTTCCAGTAATGACAGGTTGCAGGTAGACATTGGTTTGCTTTATGAGATCGCCAAACATGTTGTTATACTTCTACTGCAGGACACCACTCTGTCTCATGTTAGTGCAGACAGGTTTGTTCATCACTTATACGCCTTTTCCTCTGGTCAAAAATCCTACTTAAACATATTAAGATCAGGCTCTTGTGAACAATGGGAATGTGCGCCCTCTGCATTTACATCCGGGTCAACTGAGCCTGCAGTAGACATAGGTTTTTAACTGAACCTAAGGACAAGGTGAACCCGCTAAATTCTGCCACGCAAAGTGATGACACTTTATCAACATCCGGGGTTTGTGCATAAATAAAGAAGAAATTTGGAATGCGGACTATTAAGGACGTCTTATTACTGGACTCAGTGTTTGGAGCCTAAACTTATATATAAAAATAATTTAATCGTGCGGCTGGCAGCTGGCAGCAGAGACAAGTTGTGAAGAAACGTTGACATATCATCACCTTTTAAGTTAATATGGCAAACATGTCACTAATTTACACATCCAGCAGACACAAAAAGCAACATTAGAATCCAATCTGGCTTATACAGCTAAAGAATGAGCTTAAAATCACGATAAAGCTCCATAAAGCTGAGGGGGGGCTGCAGATTTTTGTATATACATGTTGACTGGGAGTTTGATGCCAGCAACTTCAAACGAGCTGGGACAGGGCAAAGAGTTGGAATACAAAATCACCTGTTCGGAACATTCCACAGGTAAACAAGTTCATTGGTAACAGGTGATAGTATTGTGACTGGGTATGAAAACAGCTGTTTAAATGCAGCCCTGTGAGAAGTTCAGAGCAGAAATGTCTCTTTGGTGGAACTGCTCACAGCTGATGGAAACTTGTGACAGTGAGCCACAGAGACACCAGTCACAAGGCAACATTCTCATCTTTAACTGTGTGTTGTATTTTATAAGCATGTCATATGTTTGATATATACATTTTTCGTCTGAAATGTTATTAGTAATGACAGTTGTCAGATAAATGTAGTGAAGAAAATAACGTTCCTCTCTAACATATAGTGGAGTAAAAGAAGGAAAGAAGTACACTGAATATAAATGTGAAAAGAAAATTGCCGTAAAATACTACAGCACATGTTTACTGATGATTTTTTCCTTGTATGTATTTTTCCCAATAGGCCACATTCTGGTAGACTTACACATCTTCACTGTTGGAAAACATATCTCCCTCTCTCTCTATGTAACAAAATCAGGTAAATACTGCCTAAATACATTCAAAGTCTGTAATTTGAAGGTTGCTAACTTTTAAGCATTCATAGAATAAATCTGCAACATGTGCCTGTCAAAGGTACAGATGTTAGTAGTAGAATAAGGAAAGTTAATTGAAGTAAAATCTAATTATGTCTTTTATATTTAAAACATTTGAGAGAGCAGCAGTTAGATTCTGGTTGTACTGACTAACTACATCTTATTAATGTACAATAATCCACATGGTCTCTCAGTGACGGAGCTGGAAATCCCCAGTGGCATCTGCAACAGGTAGCTTTCAGTGTCAACCCTCTCATGACATTCAGCACAGGGGAGAGAAGCCAGTTCCATGGTGCTAATTTACAGCTGGAAGTAAGAAACACCTCACTGATGAAAGCGCAAAAATGGTAATTTATCTTTTTCCCTCTTCAATATAACTCTAATATAACCCTGTCCTCGACAACAGTCACGTCACTCACATGTTAACACATGGAGTCTGTTGACCTCAAGCTTGTTAGTGAGTGGGCGAGATGCAACGCTGGACAGTAAATAAACAGCTTACTCTGTTGTGACAACGGGCTTACTTTGCTACAATAGCTAGCTAGCTAACCATGAAGCTAACTTTCTGTGAGAATATTTGAAGCTAACAACAGGAGTGTGACATTAACCTTACATGTGTTCACACCAGCTCTGGACTTCCCATCAGAAAAATTGAAAACAACTTTATTTCTCTGTGTATTTACACTAATAAGTACAGAATTTAAAACATTTACAATTAAGTTATAAAACAGTGGGTTCCTTTCATTCCAATGTATTCGTGTAACGTACAGCAGATGTATTGAAAAGGGCGACTTTCTTGTTATTTACAATAAATTAATTTGAACAATGACAAATTAAATTGGTCATATATTAAATTATTGGATTAATAGGAAGTACTATTTCCCCATAACATTGCCAATATAATATTGAATATCAAAAGTAAAAAAAAAAACACAATTGAGAGGGTTAGATACAAGGAAACAAAAGATGTGCAGGCAGAGCCAAAAAGCTGAAGTGTGGCTTTGTGGCTCTCCTGGAAGAGGGTCAAATGATATCATCACCACAACATGATGGTTAAGCAAAATATCTACAATCAACATCCATGGATTCATCAGTGCCACAATCTACAATACATAAAAATGTGATGAAGTTTACAAAACCACTGAGCCCTGATAGAAATCCAACATCAAGTTGTTGAAAATGTCACTCGGAGCTGAAGGTGTTTTCATACCTGGGATTTTGAAAACTTTGGATCTCTATAGAACAAAGTCCGTCTGCACAGCATGATTTTACAGGTGCAGAACCAAAGAGTTTATTTCCCCTTACTCACGGCTTACTTGTTGGTGATCCTGTTATTGTTTGCTAGTTCGTCTACTAATATTGGTCAAATAACACAATTGATATGTATTGTTAATTCTTAACAACGTGGATGCATCTGTCTGTTTCTACTCTGGGAGCAGTTAGAGCTTCGTGCAGACTCAGAGTGCAGGGACACACAGGCAGGGTTTGACAGGATAGGCTCTCTTCTTTGCATATTGCTAACATGAAAGAGTTGATATTAAGCCTGTGTTGGCTGGGAGGCAAGCAAATTTTGAGGCCAGAATTTGAATGTGATTTGCCAGTGCCAAGACTTCCTCATGTGGCCCAGGTACGGCTCGGTGCATCTCTGAAGGCTGCGTATGGAAATCAGCTTGCTCAAGCTCCGACCATCAGGCAGTGTGTGTGTGTGCGTGTGTGTGTATGTTTGTGGTGGAGTATTATGTTGATGGATTTATTTCACATTATCTCCCAGAAGATATTCCTTCCTATGCAAAACATTCACATGTTCTCGTAATTCCAATGCATGTTGCATGCTGATGCTTTAAAAATAGTCTCACGATATTTCATACTACAACAACGAGTCTCACTGCTGTTCCTTTACTTACTTTGTATCTATCATCATATCTAGTGTTTGAATTTTTCAAGATTTTTTTTGAAAGTTGCCCTTACTTTGCTGGTTTTTTTTCGTTTATACAATAGCAGCATGTTTGGGCACAGCACCTCAATAGAAATGTTGTGAGAAAAGAGGAGCAGATGATGTAAGATCTTTATATTTTCTCCGTGGCTGTCCGTGTTCCAACATGAGCAGGCCGACTCTGTGGTCAGAGTTTGATCTTCACTATCAATGGTCTTTTGTCCCCGCAGATAAAAGGTGGCTTTAGCTAACATAAGGACGTGCATGGCTTTAGTTACTGTGTGTCTCTTGTGTTTCATTAGAGAACCTCATTTATAGACACACAAGGACCCCTCACATTGAAAAGGTGCTCAACTGCAGGACAGATACCTCCACATGTAACCCAGTGTGATGGAGGTATGGCTTCCATTGGAAATAGGAAAATCATTATTATTATATTATATTATATCATATCATATCATATCATATCATATCATATCATATTATATCATATCATATCATATCATATCATATCATATCATATCATATCATATCATATATTATATACTTTCTAATACATTACGTATTTACTTCAAAATGTAGGTAACAACTTTACAATAACCACATTACTAAATGGTACATTTGTAGTTAATAAAAATATAGTTTATAGTTATTAAATTTTTTTTTAAATTTTTTTTTAAATTTAACTACCTATAAATGTACAATTAATCAGTGATGGTTATTATAATGTGTATTCATTTTTCATGGAAACCACAGCAGTTAAATTGCCTTAAAGTGAGACTTATGTCACAGGTGGCAGGAGAATGGTTAATGCTAAAACACAGGTGGACAGTCATCATTAGAAGACCATGGGTCATACAGTCAGTGAACTGACTCAGTGGAGTCAGATTTGCTGACATTAACCACAATAGGTGTCACGCCAGACCAATTCTGACTGTATATAACTAATAAATTCAACTTTTAATTTGTAATCTATGTATGAACAGGATATTTCTTTCAAAAGTTATATAGTTATGCTTTAATGCTGTATTCCTCATTTTGTTCTAAGTAAGTCTAAATTGTGAGACAATATAGAATATAAATGTTAACATTGTAATTGCAAAATACATTTTAGAATTTGAATTTTGTATCTATAAGAGGGGCTGATCAAATAAAAGTGATCCAAACTTTCAAAACTTTTGTTTAAACAGGTAGAAAGCTTGTTATGGACGAGAAGGAGACAGCTTCTTGAGTCGTCGTTATTGTGTCCTCTGTGGACTCACTGAGCCCTGACAGAGACACTGGTCTCTCACCCAACATACTGCTGCCTCCACATGTTGGAGGTCATGGTTTATAGTCCGGTTTGGATAACGTATTCTGCTTTTACAACATCAGTGTCTACCCCAGCCCCAGTCAAACAATGTTCATCATCATATTTTTCAGAAACAGATCTGTTGTGGAGGCTGATTTAAAGAAAACAGCTTGTGTTGATCAATTTTTGCAAGGAACCCACGAACACCCACTGACATCTGTCTTTCATGTTAAGTGGGAAAGGGTTCACAGTTATTTATCGGCTCTGGCTCCAGTCAGCTGTGATGGAAACATGACAGCTGGGTGGACACGTTCATTTTTGCCCTTTTGTCTCAGTGCAATGCAAAGTTCTAGTTAAGTGCAACCCACTCTGCAGGATATAATGTTAGCAGTCACATATCTTCAAACCACAGATACATCCAAGGTTGACATTTGTAGCAAACGTGTCATATCACCATAACCATTTATTCTTATTAGCTGCCTAGGAGGCTGCCAAATGGACGATCAGAGGTCGAGTCACGCCCCTTGATATTTTCAAGACACCTGGAGACATTTCCATCCATTTTTGTGGTGTCAAAACCAGGTATTTTAAAGCAGAGCTGAGGGCATTTTAAGCCAAACCTTGATGTTTGTCCTAACCCAACCAAGTGGGTTTTGTGCCTAAACCTAACCAGATCAGCGAAATAGAAAATTCTACCTAAACAAACATAAAGTTGTAACATAACGAAATGTTCAGTTTGAACGTATCTGTGGTTTAGTAGAAACTCACCTGGCTAACTTTTTTTTCTGGTGATTGGGTTGTACAAGAGATGGGGTCCTCTATGAAGAGGTCATCTGCCAAAGTTGAACAGGAGCAATTTATGTAGATTTAGTTTCTCGAGAACAATAGAGCTCTGTGGCACAGAACATAGAATATATCCACTCTTATCCATTACAGGGGTTTTAAAATGGTCGATACATGAACTCACATCATCTACAGAATGTGAAGCAATAACAGTGTTGACATGTCAAAGATGTCTATGTCCTGCATTGCAGAGATATCAGTTAGCATGCCAACGCTCTGACCCGACCTGTTTTGTGACACCCGAAGAGTGCGATGGTCCCGTCATTTTCAGCTGGGAGGTGTAAAAGCTGTGCCTGATCTCTAAATAGAAAATGCAAAATAGAAATGCACCCTGAGACTGTGTTTGTTTGGCTAAACTAAACCACATGTATATTTCATCTTTCAGAGCAGCTCTGCCTCTGCAAAATGTGTTGAAATAAAACTCTGCGACCAGCCAAAGGTTCCTGTTCTCTGTCTCCTCCCACTCTGAACTCCCCCAGCGACTGTGATCTATTTGCTACACGCACTACAATTATTCAACTCGGAATAAAAGTCCAAGTTGAAAGTTGTATCAGAGAAGTTTTTTATTTTTTTTTACCTGTCTCTCTTTGTGGCATCTGCTGATATCTTCTCTTTTGTCTCTCACACAATCCGGTCATTGCGCGAGTCGTTAGCAGCCTGCATATCTATAGAGTGGCCATGCCGATGCTAAACAGAAAACAAACAGTTGAATGGTGTCCTGTAAAAGGCTTTTGACAGGCGGTTTGTGGGAAATGAAAAGCCAGTCTTGCTCGTGCATGCTGGCGTCTAAAGCGGAGCCTGATTTCTCTGACTGTGTGAGAGTGTTGCCGTGTGTGTTCCTGAGACAACAATGGGAGGCTTGTCTGTGGCCTGTACACGGCCGAGGACAATGTCGGCTGGCAGGTGTGCGTGGCTCAAACTTTGCATAGGCAGCCTCCTTCACTGGCCCTTTTTCTGCCTCTATGCTACCTGTCCACCTCAGCCTTCCCACCCCACCTCCACCCTAGGGGAGTTTTTCTGGAGATCATGGCCGACGCCATTGCGAGTATTGTTGTCAGGGTTCTTTTGTGAGGTCAGCTTTGTGTCTCTTTCCACACACACCGTGCTCAGCTATTTACAGATTGGCTTTGCGAGCGCTCGAGGGGAGCGGAGACAGAGGGGGGGGGAGGTACAGGTGGTCAATGGATCAACCATGGATCGTTGGTCCACAAAACAAGTCAAAATGTAAACAAGGAGAGGAGATTTCTGAAAGGCGACCTCTTAATTGTGCCACCAACAGAATGTCAACTGTGGCTGCGCTGTTTGGTTTGAGAGAAAAATGAAGTGGGGAGAGACAGGACGGGACAAAAGCAGAGTGGCTTAGAGGAGATTGTGCTTACACTGTATCTGGGTCCATTTGTCTGTCGGGATCGCTTCTCCGCCAGCAGGTCTTTCACCGTGTGCTTGACTCGGACGCCCTGGTACACTCTTTTGGAATATTCTAGACGGAGCAAAAGAACAGTGTGTGAATCGAGAAAACAGTTTGACTTCACACAAATTTTAATCCATCCCCACAAATGTGTGTTCATTTGAATGTTTCACAGTTTCATTCATATACTCTTCGGGATCGCTGTGTAAATGTCATGGAAATCACCTTTGGTTTGGTCAATGCAAATGGACAGCTAAAAAGAGGCAATTTACTACAAACGCTCGCAGAGAAGGAAGGCTGGAGGAGTTAATATTAAGAATCATACCGCTAGATCCAAATTAGAAAATTCACGCGAAGGAAGCTCACGTTTCTAAGGAATCGGTTTTTCACAAATCTCAAATGTGTGCAGGTGTGATTTGGGGACATTCCTGGGAAGCAGAGGCATAAACTCAATGAAAATGCAAACTTTATTATGCAAACGGAAATTGCATGCAAAAAACTTTATGTAAAAGATCTCAGCTTTTTGAATGGATATTTTAGATAAGCCCCCGCTTTGCTCTGCCCATGGGACTCTTGAAAATATGAAATGTTCTTTGGATTAGATTAAAACATTTTTAAAAAATGTGATCCTTCGCCAGGAATAGAAAATCCATAATTCCATATTAAATACGCGTTAAAATAAAAATCTTAAAAATTAGCATGAGTCAACCAACGAGTACTCGATATTAAAATCATCTATCAAATATTAAACACTGATTAGTGTGAATTACATGAAGACATCTTATTTTGTCCTTGTTGATATATTTCTTATCATTCAGTTGTTTCATATATTTGTACTAAATCACACTATTTCCTTTGAGAAATCAATATTCAGAAAGGAAAATATATATATATTTTTTAAATCATTTTTTTTCAAAATCAAATCAATCAAAGAACCAAAATAATACCCAAACATATATCCTCAAAATCAAAGGAAACTATTGATTCAAGTGGCAGACATGTCAAAAAAAGAGCCAGACTAAAAAATATAAATAAAATTCCTAAATATAATTCCATGCATATTAGAAGACTATGCTCTAAAAACAGGCACAACCTCAAAGAAATAAACAGTATCTTTATGAGATGTTTGCAGCATGAACTCGTAATAGATAGATAGATAGATAATGAAAACATGCCAACAGTACAGAGAGCAGGAGCAGCTGTCAGCCTGTATATGAATGTGTCTTACCTGTGTCCATGATGCTGCTGAGCTGTCTGACACGCACACTCACACGCACAGAGAGGCCTCTCTGTTCTCCCTCTGCTGTATTTGCCTACAGTAGCTGGATCCCAGTGTGCAGCACCATACTGGAGTGGCGTGCCACAGTGGGAGCTTTAACTACGCTGTCAGGAGGGCAGGGACACATGGAACATGCCACCTCACACTGCAGTCATGAGGAGGCTGCTTTTCAAAATGACCTTTATCTATTTGTTTAAATGCAAATGTTAGGTCGGGACGTTTTTGAGACTATTTGCATCTGCAGTCAAGATTAGGGGTTGGAGGCATGGGGAGCATGGCACAGCAGCCGGGAGGCAGCTTGTCACTCCTCCCTGAGCCCCCGCTCATCATCCGAATTCAAAAAGGATGTACTGTTTCCAAAATTTGATTTGTAGCTGCAGCAGTTTTCTTTAAGCTGGTTTGTGGGATGGAGTCTGTTTTTGTTTCAGTTTCAGCCTCAGCTTCTCTGGAATAAATAAAACATTTAGCGAGGAGCACAGCTCAGAGGGCACCAAAGCATCCTCCTGTGTCTGTGTTTGACTGTTGGCATCTAGAATCAGACAGTTGATGACAGACTTTGGAGCCTCCTGCCAAAAAACTATTATTTTAGATTTTCTTTAAAAATGAGACATTTTTGCATGAAAGGACATTATTGTGCAATATTCTGCTCAAATGGATGTGCTGAAATTTGTATAAAAGTCTTTGAGCGAACTACAAACAAATGAGTCACCTCAGCCTCGTGTTTAAAGGAGAGGAAGAATAGCTGGAGGCACGCTCTGCTAAACAATTTGTGTCTGGCGTTAACACGACGCTCCTATCCGACTTTTTAATTGTTTCCTGACTGAACCTCGCAGTGTTCTGCCTTCAGATCGTGACTCTTGTTCGTTAAATGTGACGAGTGTCAATGAACATTTACATACGTTTCCCAGTGTGATAGTGACATTACAAAGATTGCACCTGGTTATACTTTTGACACACATGACTTCATAATGGCAGTGATGGCAGCATGATAAACTAGCTAAACATTACAGTGGCACAGTTTATGCCCACTTGCATTTGCATGCAGTTTGGTGTGATACTTGCAAACAAAGAGCCTAAATGTTAAAGCATGTTTAAGACACTCCCATTTAAAAGCCCACTGACATCATGAGCTGACCTTAAACATGACCATGGGCAGAAATACTGTCATAAGTAAACTGACACACAAACATCAATGGGTTAAAGAGTAACACAACACAGCCACAGACTGGAGGTGCAGAGCAGGAAACACTGAGCTCAGGAGCTCACAGGACACACAATAACTGATGCATACGACTCGCTTCTTTGCAGAAAATACGCTGAGAGCATCAGAGGCTAAAATCACTAAACGATTAACAAAGAAAATACATTGCTGCTGTGCATATGCGGTAGTGTTCACGATAAACCATACTGAACAATCTTTAACATGGCTAGCTGCCAAGTCTTCTGTATTTGACCAAGTGACGGGGACTCCAGAGGTGAAGCACCGAAAAAGTATTTTGTTCTGTTATCAGATTTTTAAATACATCGACTGATTGAAGAATAGGTTTCAGAACATCGGCACCTGTGAGAGACTGTTTACGTGTCTACATCTGTGGCCATGAATTTAGAGCCTCCACATGCTCAGCTGATGGTTTCCCGAACAGGAAGTACTGATAGTGGTGTCTCGCACCTGCCTGACTCGGAATAAAACTGGTCAATAAAGCAATATGGTTTCAATACAAGAGAAAACCGTTTAGTTTTATAATTTCAACAAGCCAGAACATCATAGTTCTGTATGCAAGGGGCAGTGTTTGAAATCACCCCCAGTCCAGCCTAGCTTCACTTGCGAACACATTTGGTGTTGATGGTGCAAACTTAGAGGAAATAAAGATGAAGATCTGTCATCTACACTAAGATGGGAGACTAGTACTATAACTATACTGACAGACTTCATTCTGTATTCTCTAACTGGAGCGATGCTGCAGCAGCAGATGTGCTGGTTAAATTTAGTACAAAAAAAACAGCAGACTGTTGCAAAATAATATACAATATGTTATATCGATGGCCGACGAGCAATACCTCCTATCTGAAAAATTCACTTTTTTGAGAAAACAAAGAAAACTAAAAAAAAAACGTTTTCTTGCAGAATGCTATTTGTTAAGGATACCCAATACATAATACACTGTTTTTGGACTATATTACTGTATTATGTATTAACAATAGCGACACTCGCAAAGTGCAGATAGGAGGTTTTTTCCCAACTTCTCCTGGATCATTTTGTGGATAGGAGATTTTGCACTTCGGCCATCGATATGTGTTACCTGTAACATGTTGTTAGTGATTCAAGACAGCTTCTTCTGTAAACCAACAGGCGTGTTGAAAGCCGTTCCCACAGTCCCATGAAAAAGTGTTGGTGATTTAAAACTCAGCGATAACTACTCCCTCGGGACCACCCGCTCGCGATATACACATGTTGATGTACATGTTGATGATTTCTTCAGTGTACCTTGCAGAGCAAATGTGTGGAAGCATCTGAATTCCTCGTGTTTCTTTTAAGTTATATAATATTTGCTGAGTAAAACTTTCAAAATAAGTTTGGAAACAGTACGCAACAAAAACATTTGTTGACAGTTTGTGTTTAAAGGGGGTGAAGGTAATGAATGTGATTGACCATGATTCTTACCCACATATATGAAAATGTGATGTTTTTCATCTCATCCCACCCTGTAGCCAAGGGAGCCTGGCCACAGAATTACCAAATGTTTGCTTCACTCCCAACACAGCAACCATGGCGCCAGGAGTGTAGCACTAAACTCTGGAGCCTGTCCAAAGGCAGGCCCCTCCCCAGAGCTACTGGTGTTCATTATGGTGTCTTTATGTGCCCTTCCCACAAAAACAGAACCCTGGGTCTCCTCCTCATTATGTTGTGGGTGCAAAGATATACACAATTAAATGCTCTGCCCAGAGAAAGTATGACAGGTGCTGATTCTGAGGACAGACAGAATGAACGACAGCATCTGAACCAGGATGCATCATTAATAATGTGTTGACGATCCTGTAAATGTGAAGCCTGTATGAAGCCTGTTTGTCAGTTTGGAGTGAGTCAGTGGTACATGCTGACTTTCTCCATCATATCAAGTGTTTACCCTGCTGTAATATCATTTCCATGCACATTTCAGATCCATGGCAGGATGTCCAGGTCCCCGACCTTGCCTTCCACCCAGCATTCATTGCAGCCAAACCAAATGCCTACAGGAAGGAGGCTCCATAATATTGGGTTGTGCCTGGCTGAGCCCCATGGAGTAACCCTCAGACACCAGGCTCTAGCCACCCTCTCAGGTCTGACTCCAGAGGGGACCCTGGTGTCCCAGTTTCAACTGAGTTGCTCCATCCCTTTTGTTGCCGATTCAAATGGGGTCACTCTTCCATCAAAAGCTGACTTTACTTTTAAAAAAATCAGGAAACAGATAACCTCGTGATTACAAAGTAGAAGTAGAGTAGTAGTAGATTACATTTAAGTTTTAGGAGCTTAAGTAAAGTCACTTTGTCAGATTTCACAGTGTACCAGGAGTTCCCAGGATCACACAGACACACAGTCCCCTCCAACACGCTGGTGGCGATTCTTCCCTGGAGATAATCAGGAGTTCAGGATCTTGGAGTAGAGCCACTGCTCCTTGATGTCAAAGAGATCCAGCGGATGTGGCTCGGGGCAACTGAATACAATGCTTCCTGGGTGACTCACGTTGCAGGTTTTCTGCACACTGAGCCAAAACTCGCTTTGGGGATTACGTATCTCAGCTGGTCTGGGAATAAGATGGATGGATGCACATATATGAGATAAATCAGGCTGTCTAACGCCTTTCCAAACACAATGCTACACAATTGATTACAGGAAAAGGCAAGCCCCTGAGAAACTATTAAGCTGTCAGACATAACATTTTAATGTCGACTGTCTGCGGCATATGTTTGAAGTGTGCAGGACTTGTGCAACAAAATGTAGTCCTCATAATTAGTCAGGGATGTTAACATTAACAATATGTTTAGGGCCCAAAAATATTCACAAAACACAAAATAATAATTCTGATATGTTACAGAATAAACAAACATGTGAAACACTAAAATATCCCTGACTAATTGTGAGAAGTGTATATTAAAAGTATACAATGTAAAATATTTGAGAAAAATGTATTTTTCAGAATTGTGTTGCAGTGAATTAAGGTGAACTTCATTTTCATACTAGAGGGAAAATAAAGGGGATTTCACTGGAACAGCCAGCAGGGCTGTCGGCTCTTTCCCTCCACCGCAGTGTTCCTAACTCAACAGGGCACCTTTGAGTCCTGCCTGTGTTTACCGTGAACTTGGCTAGGAGAGCTGACTTCCTGGTCAATAGCAGTATTGTGGCTCCCTGTTCTTGTGTTATGTGTGCCGAGAGCTGTGTGGAGTTTTTATCAGTTAATGACTCAGAGATAAGAGGGATGCACAGGTCTCCTCTTTAACGGACACCTGGGACAGAAGAGGAAGGAAAAGATCAGACTGAGCTGCACTGAACACTGTGTCATTCTGTCAGTGAAACCATGGGGCTGCGTAATGTCACTCTCCACATGCGATCTCACAAGGTGTCTCTGCAGTTTCAGTTAAAATCAGTAAAATGGGACACACTGGTGACTGACCGTCAAGCTCGTCCATATGATATTGTAAATGTGGTTCAATCTCTCTCTCATCTTTTTCCAGGGAAATTCCTCCATTGACATTTGGTGATTTGGCTTCTGTTTACACTTTGGTATCCCGGGCAACACAAAGGCTGACTGCACTGTGGGAAGTAGAGACACTGGATGGTTACCTGGTGTGTTATTTCAAAAAAATAAACAAAAGGAAATGAGGAGCAGAAAAAGCAGCAGTGATGTCAGGTCCAGGTCGCACACACTGAGATATAACTCTGGACTCATTGCTGTAGTCATGTTGGTGTCTGACCTGAGAGAATAGGACAGAAGCTGTCATGAGGATGAAAGTTGATCAAGTCCTCAAATCAGGAGAAAGATTCAACGGAGCTAAATGAAATATTCAGATTTCATGTTCAGTTCTGGGTATCAGCATCAAGTGAACTGAGTTTTTGTATTACATTTTTTACACAGCAGTATGTGGCTTGGAGCATTGTATAAAGAGTACACAGCATTTTGACGTTTTGCTAATGGGGACACAGTTTTGATGTTTGTGTCGCCTGTTCTCAAAACTGCACTTTTGTTTTTAACAGAGCATCAAAACGACTGCGTGAAACTGCAGGTGGACAAACAGGCACCGCAGTGTGACTGCTCACACCAGCTGACATGTTGACATGAACTTGCTTAACACGAGCACAAGAATCTTGACTTTCAACTGCGGTGCCCCTTTGTGGTCGATGGCTCCCAAAGATCAGCAACTGCACACATTTATAATACCTTTCATTGATAGAGCAACACTAACATTTTCAAATGAATGATTGAAGGTGATAGGCTGATCAGAGACATGATCAATTGATTAGTCTGTCTGTCACTTAAAAGTGATGACCTCACAGATCATGTAGTGTTTTATGTTGCACAAACATGCCATCAATGGAGATCAAGGTTTCATTCACTCCCCTTCCTGTCATGTGCTTATGTAAATCTCACCGCTTCATGCCTTTTAGTTCTTGTTTCTCGTGCATGGAAAATCAAACCCTATTGCTCGTAAGAAAACCACATCGCCGTCTCACTTGGACTCACCCATGGATCACTCCAACTTGGACCTCCTTTAGGGCCTGCAGCCAGGACCGGAAGACAACGGTACCATGGTCGTTCCAGAAACCCTGCTCACCACGTCCTCCAGTTCCAGAAAACAAAACTCCTGAATAGCAGCATCCAACCACATGGTCAGCGGCATCCAATCCTCCATAATTAGGGCCCGAGCACTATCAGTGCTCCCTAAGTTCAAAATGTTTGTCTCTGAAAAGAATGTTTGGCGGCCCAAACATACCCCAAAACTTACCAAACTCTGACATCTGGTGTAATGTATATGGTTCAACATGATTGGGTGTGGGTGTGGCCAGAAGATTCTTTAACGCCCCATAACACAGAGTCATGTGACCGAAAACCTTGTTTGATCTTCATGAAATTGGCAGAACTCATTGATATAGCCAGGAATTAATTTTGAGGATTTTTTTTGCCCCAACAGGAAGTTGGCACTGCTTACAGGACTTTAGGATGTTCACAGACTCACCAAATGTGGCATGTGGTTCAAACTCAAAAGTACTTTAATTTGTTACCACAACTGCCCTCAGGTGCGGCACAACAGCTCAGTAGCGCCCCCTAAAGGCTTTCCCATTTTGTACGTACAGACAAACTCCTACAGACGCCAAGGTTTGCACATTCATCACGAGTCACGAACATTGATATCCACCCCCCCATGTACATACATTGGATACAGTGCACGACATTTGGTATGCATATGTAACATGACCAGACGCACAATAAACCCTCTTAGACCCACACCCTCAGTCCAACAGGAAGTCTTCCATTTTGATTCACACTTGAGATTTTGCAGCCAATCTGTGCCATTTTCCTGCCTCGTACTTTAATGAACTCCTCCTACAGATTTAACACCACATACTTCACATTCAGTCAGTATCATCCTCAGACCTTGAAGATGAAAAGTTATCAAAATCTTCCATTATCCCTCGTGGCCGTGGCAGTGCGGTCAATATCGATGCTTCGCCATAAAGCAGGAAGTCCTTATGACTCCAACATGCACTTTCCCATCTACACCAAATTGGTCACACATGTAGAGGCTTTCGCCCAGAATACGTCTATGCATCAGTACTGTGTCAAATCCATAGTGTCACCCACTGGACACAGGAAGTCAAGCTCGCATAAAGTGCTGTACACAATAAATGCAAGCAAAGCAAAGCAGTAAAACCAAAAGCCACACACACACACTTTCTCTCACGCACAACACATGCATAACTTTTTGAAAGAAGGCAACTGAAGAGCTATCTTACTCTCCATTAGCAGTGCGGACAAACATCATCCGATTTACATGACATTTACAGGTTGTTTTGCCCACATCATACACTACAACATGACATAAAACTGATGGGTACGCAACAACCTCTACTGCCGTCTACTGACACCAGGTTGCCAGTTCCTATCCCCACTATTTCTTCTTCGCAACAACTCTGCCTATTGGCACCGAGTTGGCAGTTCGACAGACACGAAGGCATACTCATCATGAAAACTAAAGTCCCAACTCATTGAGAGAGAGCTCACAGTCGTAGAGGTTTCTGTCTATATAGAGATATGCTACGCATGGATCATCTGCTCACCATGCCACTGCACGAACCATCCCCCTCCAAAAAAACTCACAAACAAACTCAAACTCAGGCCATCTTCCATCGACTCCTGATCTCTTGTTCCGCTGCCACAGTACCTTTACGTTGCCTACTAACTCACCATCTAGCCAATGTGCTGGAATCGACGTTCCATCTGCTCTCTTTGGTTTCCTTTGGTGCTCAGATTTCACCACACCGTCCGCTAAATTCAATCCACATCTCCATCCCTTCGTGTCTGACCTTTACTGCATCTCAGGAGACTGCCCAGTCTACACACTCGAAACCAACCAAACTGGCATCAAATTCCTGTAATGGACTTCAAACTAGACCCATACGTGCCACTCACACATCATATGCAATTCAGAAAATCTCAAAAAATGCTTCTCCGTCCTGGTGCAGTGGCTACCTGATCCCAGTTTCTTTGCCACTTTAGGCAGGTTCTAACCTTGTCTGTGATTCCTCCCACCTTATTCTCCAGCCACTCCTTCCGTATCTGAGCAGTCTCGATGGACTCCGGCCGAAGGGTCCCAGAACACATGATTAAAGCCTACCAACGCTACATCCACTCCCATTTCCAAGAGCTGCACAATGCCCAGTCTTATCTTTGTCTTTGAATTTACCTCTGTCTTTCTCCCTCTCTATCTCTCTCTTTCTTATAGGGGGTCTGCTAGTCCAGGAGCTGCCGCTGATCCCGAACAAAGCCTTCCCCACACTGCAGACACTCAACACTTCATCAACATCGCAATCATATTTCACCTCAATAAATTAGCATGCACATCTCATTGGTGGTGTGCTTCTTGCTCCAGAATCATGCTTCACAGAACTGTTGGTGCTCATTTGCACACGTCACTATCTTTTGGTTGCAATTGCATGCTGCATTTATGTCTTTGCTGTGCCCCCCAACTGTGCAGTTGCCATTTCACTTGTGTACCCTATCAAAAGGAGGGAACAGGTACTGTATGAAAACATTTGTTTTTTATATTTGTAATGAATGTAGAAATCTGTTGTCACTTCAACATCAAAAGTGGAGCCAGTGATTCTGGAGAGAGAGACTGTTGATATTTGAACTCAGCAGCCAAACACATCCACTCTGTCCTTCAGTGCACCTTCAGAAACTACACCCCAGATGCATGACTGTGCATTGCCAAGCTGTGTCTGACGTGGTATTCCAAGGGAAAGAATATGAGGTGCCAATCACATTTAGGTTTTATTATGATCATGTTTCCTTTTCCTTTGCATCAGATATTTGCTGAAATTGACAAAAAGTGTAGTGGATTAGTATTGCTTCTTTTTTGTTGTTATTGTTTTTGATCACTGTTGAAAAAGGAACCTTAAATCAGCTTTGAGGTTTAGATAAGATTAAACAAAGAGTTTATATCAATGGTAAGAAAAAACA
>OMLP01044602.1:10114-20613 GCA_900302685.1 Spondyliosoma cantharus
TTGACCCATCGCAATACATGACAAACAATGAATACAATACAGCACCACAGATGAAAACGGGAAAATGTGCCATGATAGGCGGACGGAAGTTTCCTGTGTTGTAATCGCTTGAAGAGTTTCTAACAGCTTGTCCTTCTCTCTACACAGACATTGATGAGTGCTCTTTCGACCGCGCCTGTGACCACTTCTGTGTCAACTCCGCCGGCAGCTTCCAGTGCCTCTGTCATAAAGGCTACGTCCTCTACGGCCTCGCACACTGTGGAGGTGAGCCAAGCACGTCTGTTCTTGAATTTCCTGTCCATCTTTCTCTCTCTCCGCATCTCCGCATCCGACACCACATTAGTTGCGCTTATGTTTGGCAGGAACGATATAACTACACTTGAAAGGTATTATTAATGTTCATTTGAATTTCGACTGACAGCTTACATAAAGCTCTGTGTTTATCAAAGGACCATAACACATAGTTTTACATAATACATGCCAAAATATACTGCAGACAACCGCTGATCAATTTCCAAAGTATGCTTTAGTCTTCTCGTTTGGTTTCCTTTCTTTTCAAGCGGTGATTTCTTTAAATCATGTTAGTGTCGTGGCTCCAAGGATTATTAATGTCAGTCAGATGGTCGATTGAAATATCTCAACAACTATTATGATTGATTGCAGTGAAATTACTGTAAGTACACAGTCTCCAGAGGCTGAATCCTGACTTTGGTAATGCCTTAACCTTTCCTCTAGCGCCACCATGACTGATAATTGTGGCAACAACTGTTGATTCAATTTTCATCACATTCAAAACATTCATGGTTACGATCCCCTCAGAATGACTTGTAATAACCTTAGTGATCCCTTTAAGTATATTGTAGCAGAATCATCATGCTTGTCGGATACTTTGGTTTATGTTTGCCGATTATTATTGTGTCAATCTCTTCTGTACTTTGTGTTTAGCTCTAATTAGCAAATGCTAACATGCTAAACTAAGATGGTAAACATGATTACAGCTGCAATTTGTAGACCTAAGAATTGGCCACCAACTCTAGGGGGCAACATATCACCAGAGTCACTGCTAGCTGCTGCTAACTGTAACGGCTGCTAGCTAGTCAGCTGAGATAGAAGTGGAGCTAGCTGTACAGACTGGGAGCTCGGAGCACCCTTGGATCTAACAAGGAAAATCTGGATATGGCGTCAGAGGCGGAGCCCTGTTCACTCCTATGAAACTGTGAAGTTCAACTTCTCGGGTATAAAATTATCCAAATCCTTCACGTTGTGGGGCCCATAGAGCGGTGCTCTCGAGACTTCTGATGGTTGAGCCGACTAACTACCGGTTTAAGTTGAAAAGGGATGAAATTATTTAATCATGCAGCTTTTCTAGACTTTCCAAATCAAATTATGATTGTGAAATGAGTCATTTCGCGGGAGTAATGATGCTCAAAACAATTTTTCCACAATTTCTTTTGCAAAAGAAAGCGTAAATAAGCTTATGTTGAAAAGTAGTTTTTGGCCCCGGTGCATTGCTTGACGTTGTAATTACACAGTGTTGCCACTACAGAAAACTGGCTTCAAAGCCTGACACTCTTCCTGAGGGCTTGGGAGCTCTGGGGGACTGTTGGAGTTAACACCGCTAGCGCAGGAGCTTAGGAGTCGGATCTACATGTAACATATAAACCTCATAATGTCAAAACTGTTATCTCTTCGCATTCTGTTGATAATACCTTTGAAACATTAGCACGATAGCTGATTGTCATTGTGAATGGTGTTAGCATTCAGCTCGAAGCACCCTCTGTGCCTGAGAACAGTCTCTTGCCTTTATTTTGAAAAATGAAAGTTATCTTATTACAACATCTGAGACTTGAGTGTTGCCTAGGAGAGAAACAAACAAATCAGCGTTACTGTTTTTATCTTTTTTACTTTTTACCAGGTCACTCAAATCTCAACAAAACGTGGAAAAGTCCCTGCACGCACCTGCATTCTTATGATAGCTAAATGTAAAGTGAGTCTTATGGATTGCACATCTGAAGCCGTTTTTAAGTTCCTGCAAGTTGATTTTCAAATGGACTGAAATGAGCTGAAACAGGTTGATGCCTGGAAGGCAGGAAAATCAATCTGAGAACATACGCTACACTTGCCAGTGATGTAAAGGGTAGACTATTTGTGCTGTAGTTAATGGACTAAAACATGAAAAACAGCACTTGTGGTCCTTCAAGGTGAAGTATGACCATGTTCATCAAGCATTAGCAGCTACCTACTGTACGCTGGTGTGGAACAGATAGCAGAAACAGCCTTTGGTGTCAAGAGGAGGTGTGTGGGGGCGCGTCAGATCTGCCTGGCAGGCACCAAGAGGCCCGCCAGAGCACATCAGGGTGTTGCAGCGTCCCTTTGATGGAGTGTGTATCACCAGTTAGGATCTGCTGCTGTCTCCAGCGCCCCAGGGCCTCACAGTAGTTCTGGGAGAGACACAGAGACAGCATATGTACTTGAAATACATAGCTGCGCAGTGATTTGTTCTGTGTTTTTTGTGTCTGTAGTTTGACAGGTCTACTGATCAGGAATGTTGCAACAGAATGTAGAATGAGGAATGTTGCTTAGACTAGTAGCGTGAATGTGACCACGGGGTCTGCAGAAACACAACAGCGCAGTTAGTTACAGTCTTAAAACGTAAGGCAGACTGTATTCCTGCAACACGTTCGCCTGTTGCATGTTGTCTTTCTTTCTTCTTGTGGTTCCTGACTCCATCGCTGCCGTTTCTTTTTATGCAAGCACATACTGGAGGTGGAAAAAAAAACAGTAGCAACCAGGGCCGGCCCGAGGCATAAGCGACATAAGCGGCCGCTTGGGGCCCCCTGGCAAGTGACATGAATGAATGAATGAATAATTCAAGACAAGATGATTCCGATTTCATGATCAATTTACCTGCCTACAACTGCTGTGTCTGCCAGCATTTGAGTCATGTGCATAAACACCTCGCGTTCCACTGAATGAACCTGAATGACCCAAGAGGTGAAGGGGCCCTGAAGCCAAAGTCGTTGCATGAAGTCACTACCTCAATAAGTCAAAAAGCAAAAGGCTGTGAATCTGAACGAATCTCCAGCTGGCCATCCCAAAAAGGCATCAGAATACAGGAAATCACATCTACCAAATTCAAAAATGTGTGGTGGGGGGGGCCCAGACCCCCCTTCCTCCATTTGCACCCACTTTCGTACAAATAAGGTTTGGGGGGGGGAGAGGTTGCCTTATGCATCTGTACCCAGGGGGACAGTGTCTGTCACTGTATTAATACAATTTATAATGTAAAATGATAGTGTGACATTTGTGTCAATAATTGTCAAGCACGGGTGACTCCATGATGGTGGGGCCCCAAATCAAATTCTGCTTAGGTCCCCCAAAAGGCTTGGGCCGGCACTGGTAACAACGTACGTACAAAACGCCTACAAAAATGCGTACATTTCAAACGATCCAGCAGAACAACCACTAGAGGGCGCCACTCAGAGTCAAATCGGTCTCGCGTGGACCTCCAGTTTTCCCTGACCCCCGTGTAACTCACAAGCAGTTGCAATTGTAAAAGTGATTGACTTATTTATTGGTGAATTACTATTTTCCAGTTGTAGAGCCTCTCTTACTAACCGTTTATACAGTGTATTTTTTTTTCTCTGTCTCTTTTTCTTTGACTGTCTGCTTTTATTACTTTGTTCGTACATATATTTCTCGTTCCCCGTAGCTGTCTTAACCTGTCTTATACTGGCGTATTCTTTGTTTTTTATGGATGCAACGTGAGATGAAACCCAATCCAAATCCAGATCAATCCATTACAGGCCCAGCAGTAAATTCCACCTTTTTGAAGCTCGTAAAAACGCTTAAAACTGAGTTGGAGAGATGGTGGAGGTATTATTTTGTATGGCATTGCTTTTTATTTCATCCCTCTCGTATGTATGTTTAGAGTTACACAGACTGTATTTCAGATGGGTCTGAGAGGTTCATTGGATCCAGGCAGCTGTATTAGCTGTCAGTCCAGGTGATAAAAGCACCAGAATTGGATTTGTAAGGGCTTCTACTCACATGATGGACTGTGATCAGGCCACACTGAGCTGCTGAGAGGGGAGAAGATGGTCAGGCGTAAATGACTCTCTATACCATTGTTGAGGGAGCCGGTGATGAATGATTTCCCCTCGCTTTTCATCGGCGCTGTCGGAACTGTTAGATAACCCCAGAGATTTACGGCGCTCCCTGTTGCACTCGCTCACTCCCGGCCATAACCAAGGTTATGTTATTCCCTGTGCGGTTTATCAAGCGAAATATAGCTGCCAAACAATCCAGAAAGCTGCGCTCAGTGTTTAACAATAGACTCACCCTAAACAAACCCAATTAGGTCAGTGACCTGCTGTCAAGCATTGTGCCGAGGCCTGTCAACATTCCTCCCAAGTGAGAGTATATCCAGCCATTCTCCCTCCCAGCTAGCAAAACAATCCGTTCATTTTTTGCTTATCTGGTAAGAAAATAGACTCGCAGCAGTCGTGGCTAAATACTTTGTGTTTTTGAATTTACCTCATCTGATCCAGCCAAATGCATGTATACATAGATCTAAGAGAGTTTAATTCCGCAAAAACCCACAGAGAGTCTAAGGTGGACTTTGAGCTGTCCAGGAAATTCCTCTTTAAATAAGTCATGTTACATCGTTGTTTAGACTGGGAGGCGCTGATGCCGATGAATAAGCACACAAAAGCGATTAAAATTTAACAAAACATTTCAATAATCGCCCCGACACATCCCTAAATTCCTCCACAATACACAAAGCAATTGTTGAGTCTAAATGTCAGTTTGTGCTGTTTGTTCTGTCTTTTTTTCTATCTTGACTCATCTCCTCTTCTCTTCTGTAAGAACACGCCAAAAGAGAAAGGACGATCCGGAGAAAGGTCACGATACAATCTTTTCGGTTACATTTCAAGTATAGGAGGAAAAACGGAGTCAAAACAAAAAGCAGCAGATGAGCTCCGCTGCCATCAGATATTCATTAGCGTTCTTTGTCCTTTATATTGAGTGCTTTGATGCAGAGGATAAGCAGCACATCTCTCACAACAATTTCCAAGCAGCTCTGGCTAGACGTCGGCACAGGGCTGTTGATGAAGTCATCATCTTCTTCAGGGAGTGCAGAGGCACGCAGACTGTTTTTATTCAGGGTGAATAATTGAATGAGACATGGAAGAGCATTTCATATCAGCAGGCCAGATCATCAATCACTGCCATTATCTGTGCGTCTGTCTCCCGGTGTCTCCGCTGCTTGTCCGCGGCTCTACTCACTAAACTAATTTTCTGTCTGGCGTCAATGGCAGCCAGCCTTGCATCTGGATGCCGGATGCTTTTTAGCAGTTTCAGCTCGGCGTGCGTTTGAAAACGTGATTATAATTTACTGCTTGCCACGAGTCTTCCGCGCTGAGGAGCAAAATAAGTTTTGCCCGTGAAATTGAATGTGGCGACATCAAAACGGGGAGCCACTTCTGTTTACACGCCAACACATTAATCTTCCTACACTGTGACTCTCTGACAGGACAAAGTGAGCTGACCCCTCAGGAACTCTCAGTCACAGCTGTGCCTTTCGCTGATACGCCAGATCCTCTGTCATTTCAACAAAATTGACTCCAGAGTTTTTATTTTTAGTTGTTTTACCGCAATCATTCTCTCCTGGTTTCTGATCTAATTCTCATCGATAAAAATCCTTTTTCTTCCCTCATGTGTTTTAAATCTGATTGTGGACAGTTTGTCCTTTCAGTGATACATCTGCACATCCACTCATTTGTCTATTTGTCAACATATTTATTCACAGATATTGATGAATGCAGTATAAACCGTGGAGGATGTAAATACGGCTGCATCAACAGTCTGGGGAGCTATGAGTGTACCTGTCCACCAGGGTACAAGCTGCACTGGAACAGAAAAGATTGTGTTGGTATGAAGCAGCACTGCCCTCTTGTGGTCGTTTCACCTACACGCACTCCTCGCAGCAAGCGCCTCGATTATCTGCCCTCACTCTCTCAGCTCTCTGTGTGATTCTGAGTATGTTTTATTCTCCCCCCTCAGAGCTGGTGAAGTGTCCTCCTGGTCTCGTAGCAGGTCAGAAGGCCACTCTGACCTGCAGCAAGACGGGCAAGAAAGAGAGCTGCTCTCTTACCTGTGCCTCTAAGGCTCACTATCTGGCGGGTACGTGACCCACAGTCGAGAGACAAAAACGGAAGTCTTTTTTATTTTTTTTTTAATCCAAAACATTAAAACTTGATCTGTGTGTGTGTGTGTGTGACCTTTTGCAGAGTCTGACAGCAGCTACTCAGTCAGCTGCGGGATCCCCATCTTCAGAGGGAAGTCCCCTGCCAGGCTCAACTCCAGCAGTAGTCAGAGCTGCATAGGTTCGCTGCCCTCCAGATTCCTCTAATCAGACACTGTTGCGTGACTGTCCAGTCTGTCAATGACAACTTCACAGACAGCCTGCGTTTTGTTGTGCGACGTTGCGGTGTGCTCCTACCCACTGTGCTGTGTTTGTCTGTAGAGACTTTGGCCCCTCCAGTGAAGCAGACGGCGTCTTTCAAGATCAAAAACGCCAAATGTCACCTGCACCCGAAGCTGACCGGCAGGACGGAGGACAGAGGGCGGACACTTGGACCAGGTGAGTCTTAGGCATTCAATTCAAGTACATGACACAGCTACAGAAACACAGATGATTATGAGAGGACGGGTTGCTATTTATCTTAAACAGTGTTTTTTCCTCACACAATGTGATGTCATGTTGTCCACAGGAGGCGGGCAGCCCTGCAGCAACTGCCTCGTGACATTCGTCAACCTCAAATGTGACTCCTCAAAGAAAGCTAAAGGGCGCCGTGCTCGAAACCCCGCAAACAAAGAGGTGACACGCATCACTTTGGAGCTGGAAGCTGAGGTCAAACCTGGAGACACCACAGGTCAGTCATATGCAACGATATACTGCCTGTACTGACCTTGTGATCATTTTACAATAATTTACCGTTATACAACCTCTGCTGTGTGACCGTAACTGAAACCCAGTCTCGTTAATTTCCCCATAACCAGGGAGTTGCAATCTCAGCTGCCTCAGACAGCGCATGGAGAAGCAGGTTAAGACGTACATCAAGGCTCTGAAGAAGTCCATCAACCAGGAGCGCTTCCTGATCCGAGTTGCTGGTTTGGAGTACGAGGTGGCCCAAAAACTTCCCCAGGTGACTCCCATTCAGGAGAACTGTGGTCCGGGCTGGGAGAGGGACAGTGGACGATGTGGTAAGACCGGAGAGCCGGACTGGAGCTATTTTACTGTGACGTCGAAATGATTTTGATTTGAGAACTATAAGAATAATGGAAGACTCACAAATTAAACTTATATCAACTTATATCAATGTCCACAAATCAGAGAGATATTCAGTTTGCTGTCATTGACGAGTAAAGAAACCAGAAAACATTCATATTTAAGAAGCTGAAATCAGTTAATTTGACTTTTTTCTTTTAGAAAAATACTAAAACTAATAGATTAAGCATTTCATTTTTGCAGTTTTATTTACGTTTGATTATACAAGTGTACCTAAAGAATGTTTAATGAAGTTTATTGGGGATCTCTGCTTTGAACAAATGTTTTGACCTAAAAATCGACTAGAAAACATTCATCTCAGACGCTGGAATCAGAGAATGTTGATTTTTAATCGATGAATTAATTGAATAATCAACACAGTTGGAGTTTCAGTTAAAGCTGTGAACTAATGGATTTATCGATCAAAATTTGGAGCTCCAACAACAGTTTGTTGTACTAATGTGCCGCTGAGTGTGACCTGTGCTTGGAGCAAATGCCTAACTAGCTGAAGTGAAGTGTGTCATCTCTGACTGAAGCCATTGTGGATATTCTCTCAGTCAGATGCTTGCCGGGGTCCTACTACCATGGTGAGCAGGAACGCTGCGTCCAGTGTCCGCCCGGCACTTTCCAGGAGAAAGAGGGGCAGCTGGCCTGTGACCTCTGCCCCGGCAGTGACGGCCACGGGCCTGTCGGGGCGCGAAACATCTCCTCCTGCGCAGGTAGCTTGAAGCCCCAGAGACGACATTCTACATGAATTCTCTGATCCCTTGGCGTGTCCTTAATCAAACCTCTCTCCCTTGTCTGCAATTCCAATCCAGGCCAATGTCCAACAGGGTACTTCTCCAACGACGGGTTCAAACCTTGTCAGCCGTGCCCTCAGGGCGCCTACCAACCAGATCTGGGACGGACCCTGTGCTTCCCCTGTGGGGGAGGCTTGAGCACCAAGCGGGAAGGTGCCAGTTCCTTCCATGACTGTGAAGTCAAAGGTCGGTTTGTGCTCTTCTGACGCAGCCAAAGAAGGAAAATATACTCGAAAAATCTGCAGCACCTTCCCAACTTAATGTGCATCTTCATTCCTCCCCTACAGTTCAGTGTTCTCCAGGTCATTACTACAACACCACAGTTCACCGGTGTATCCGCTGCCCAGTGGGGACGTATCAGACAGAGTTTAGACAGAACTACTGTATTTCCTGCCCCGGGAACACCACCACTGATTTCGATGGTGCCACGAGTGTCTCGCAGTGCAAGAGTGAGCGTGAAAATTACTGTTTTGTGTTTTGTCTTTTTATGTCTTAACCATGACCTGGAAACTAATTAGTTTTGTTTTGTGTGCGTCTAGACAGGCAATGCGGTGGCGAGATGGGCGAATTCATGGGTTACATTGAGTCACCTAACTATCCCGGTAATTACCCCGCCAATGTGGAGTGCATTTGGAACATCAACCCACCCAGCAAGCGCAAGATCCTAATCGTGGTGCCGGAGATTTTCCTGCCCTCAGAGGACGAGTGTGGAGATGTGCTGGTTATGAGGAAGAACTGTGAGTGCTTCTTTTTCCGGTTGTTGGTTCAATGGAATTCAGTGTTTATACTGCGAGGTGATTGCACCATACAAGGAGCAGCACTGAAAACCTGATTAGTCACCGAAGTCCTTTCTGTGCCTCTGCAAGGGTCGGCCACATCCATCACCACCTACGAGACGTGTCAGACGTACGAGCGGCCCATCGCCTTCACAGCTCGCTCCAGACGTCTCTGGATTAACTTCAAGTCCAACGAGGCCAACAGCGCCCGGGGCTTTCAGATCCCCTATGTTACATATGATGGTATGTAGCTCATTTATCACACCTGCCAGCTGTTACTATAAACTGTCACGTTTAGGAAAAGATAGATTGCAAACTTGAAAAATCCTGCGACTTAGTTTATTATCAACTCATGCAATTATATATGTTTTTGCAGATGGTGTTGGTTTTAATTGTCCAGCTTTTGAGATATAACACAAAACAATGGAGGAGAATGAAAAAAGAAAGTCCAGTAGTCCAGCTGATGCTGGATACAGTTGTATGTAAGAACTAGAATGGCACTCAGTAAAGCGCATACTTCTGCAAAGGCCCAACAGTCCCTTTTAATTTAATCAGTCTAATAGTCCTTTCTGTGCCTCTGCTGTGTCAGCTGAAAAAAACATATGAAAACATATTTTAATCCACTAAATTCATTTTTTTATTTGGATCGACCAAACCATAAGATAATGGGGGTCTATTCTGGGCCAAGACCCATCCTCCATCTAAGAATCGTGTCAATACATTCAGTAGTTTTTGTGTAATCCTGTTGACAAACCAACAAACTACCAACAAATGGACACAGGTGAAAACATAACCTCCCTGGCAGAGGTAACAACAACTTTATTCATATAGCACTTTTCAAATGCCAGTTACAGAGTGCGCCTAAAGACATAAAATCATCAGATATAAAGTGCAAAATACATGTTAAATACAAATAATTAAGATTAAAATAAGGAGCAATTGAAAAATGAAGTTGAAAAGAACTAAAAACCACCTCTGTCCACACTCATCTTCTAACCTGATGAAGTAGGAGCACAGAATAAAACAATGCAATTCTAAAATAATAATTTTGGGGGGAGATTTAAATGAAGATCTCTTGTGGCAGATTGTTCCAGAGTCCTGCTCTAGTCTAGTGTTAAACCTATTTCAGTGTGTTTAAGACACCTACCAGAAGAGTTCAGGCTGGTTTGGTATCAGAAATACAGGCTTACTCAGCCAGACATTTTACAGTTGTAACAGACTTGTAGTGCCCCCTAGTGGACAAACTATGCAATTGCATTGTCCTTTTTTTCTCTCATAATTCTTTACCTTTTTATGTCATCATTTTGTTTGACTTTTTTCTGTAGTTTTCTTTACTTTTTTCATCTTAATTTTTATTTTATCCTCACTATTTTTTACTTAGTACTAAAGTTCCAGTGAAAACTTGAATGTAGGCGGAAATGTTTGATGAATAACTTGGTGCTTTTATGTTTTGAGCTACACTGAAGACTCAGCCAGATAAAGTAACAAGTTACTGCAAGAAAAAAGTAAAAATTATGAGAGAAAAAGTAAAAATAATGAAAAGAGTAAACATTTGGAAGTAAAAAGTAAAAATGGTCAGAAAAAGTAGAA
>OMLP01044602.1:27254-44030 GCA_900302685.1 Spondyliosoma cantharus
TAGAAAAAGCCTGTTTTGTTTTTTTTTTTTTTTTTTTATGAACTGAACTTCACATCAGCATTTACAAGTGCAGCTGATATGATGAGTTCATTGACTATTTAAACTATTTTAATGATGATTTGGAGGAGATTCTTATGCCGTTGGTTGGACAAAAGCATTTTCGAAGGTTTCACTTTGGCCTCTGCGTAATTGGGACAAATCTTCTCACTATTTTCAAAATTCTTACAAACCGAATAATCGATTCATAAAGAAAATAAAATCAGTAGATTAATCCTCAAGAGCTGCCGTTTCTTTTTTAAAAAGAGCTCCACCTCGACCATCTGCAACAGTAAAATCCTGCTTTTTTATTAATGCATTTTAAATATTAATCTTAAAATATTTTAGCCTAAAAGTCAGTTTGCAGTGTAGTACAAGTACTTTTACTCTGTGACTAGTGACCTGGAACTTGCAAGTTTAGTAATCCATTTTAATGATTGATGTATTTATTTTTAAACAATTGATTTAAAAAGTCTATAATAAAGCAATAATAAAGTAGCGTTGACGTGCTGCTCGCTGTGTTAGTTCACCTGTGAGCCATTTTAAGCCCTAATATAATAAGTGTTCTTGGGTTAAAAATTGATTGGTTGCCTGGAAGTTTGCAAACATTTAAAAACAACTAATTAAAAGAAGCTGAATCACTACAGCACGCTCCGGAAAATGTTCAACAATAGTGACACATGCAAAAAAAAAAAAAAAAAAAATGCTGGAATCATCCTTTAAAAAGAGCAACAACTGGTAACGGATGGTTGGATGTTTTCTGATCATCAGAATAAAATGATAAGAGATTCAAGAATGACAGAATGTAGACAGAGGATCGTCAGCGTTCTAGAAAACACGTTTATAAAGCTTGAGAAAAAGAAAAAGGCTAAAATAAGAGTTCTTACGTTCACATCTCAGCCGCAGCGGCGTCCACTGGCCTCTTCTACACGTGCGATACCTGCTGCCGCCTGCCTGGATGTATCCGACGACACACGCGTACTGGACTCGCTCATCGGACCCAAAAGATGTCCTCAGGATGTATTTGTCTGTCAGGCTGGTGTGGGAGCTGCTGCTGACAACTGGCACGCCACATCCACCTGCTGACTCACTGTCTTTAGCAGGTAACAGAGGTTTGGCAGGTAACAGAGGTTTGGCAGGTAACAGAGGTTTGGCAGGGAACAGAGTTTCGGCAGGGAACAGAGTTTCAGCTGGTGACCGGGTTGTAGCTGGTGACCGGGTTGTTTCAGGTGAAGGCAGGCACCGAGGGGGTTCAGGCTGCCACTGGCCACCGGCGCCACATGTGATCTGCTGCGCTCCATCCAGCTGGAAGCCCTGACTGCAGGTGAAGGTCACGCTGTCGCCCACCTGGTGCACAGAAACGTCTCCACGGCTGCTCACAGCGTCGGCCACCGCAGGGGGGGAGCAGGTGGGCCGACCCTCTGAGGAGATCAAAATTCTGTTAAACAGGCAGATTCTTTGCCTCTGGGTTTACCGGCGCCGTCTGGTAGCATGTCGGCTCGTTATTAGTCATTACAGACTTTATATTAATGCCTTTTTCTGCATGACTATATTCTACACGAGTGTCCCCCCCCCAAAGACGTGGACATTACCTCACGTTTTATTGCACCTCTTTGCACTGTGAATCATGACCTGGCCTGAGTCTGAACGGTTTGACTGACTTTTGAACACTGACATCGCTGATTTATGGGAAAGTGTTTGTACACAATAGCGCGCATTGTGCTTCCCGGATGATTGTCGGGTACACCATCCAAGGCCGTCTGGATAACGTTTTGTTAAATCTCTGAGGGTGCTACAAACTGTGACCTTCTCTGACACTCATGGTCAGCCTCACCCAGAACACCCTGGCGTGGTCAATTTCCTTTCTTTTAACGAAGTGCTATAATAAAAGTGAAGAGTAAACAAAGACAACCTCTTGTCGTTGATCTTTTATTTGTTCACTTCTAAAGAAGTTACATTTCCAGCACAGATATAACATCTTGGTTTGTTTCAGTCGTGATCGCTTCTACCGCCACTTACAGGCGAGACACATCTGAAGCCTCGAAATCCCAAAATTATTTGAAAAATGAAAAACACCACGTTACTTACGCCCACTTGTTAATGCCTTTAACTTAGCAGCTACAGTAGTGAAGAATGTAGATAACATCTTTTCAAATCTGTTTGGGATCTCTGGGCTTCCAGAGTCTTGGATTACACTGGACAAACTGTACGGAGACATTTTAGGTCTTTTATTCATTTTTTTTTTTATGTTTCTCCATCTACTTCAGGTGGTCAGCAACTTTTTTTTTTGCACCAGATAGGATTTGTGGACTACAAAACTTTCCACTGACACGGGGATGACCAGATAAATTACTACATTTGTGGGTGAACTCATCCTTTAATAGTTTATGTGTTCCCTAACAAAAGCGTTTCCCAGACTCAACTATGAATGACTGCATCTTTATTTATCCATCACAACATAATGGAGTATGATGGAAGACTTAAAAGGGATAAAAGCTAATAACGTCATCGTGCGTCACGTTCAGACAGCAGTTACTCAATATCAACGCAACACCGCCCACTCACCAACCACAAACATCACGAGTGTAGTTTCAGATGATGAGTAAGAAGGCTGTGACGCTCACCTTCACAAATCGGGACGTCGCCGCTCCAGCCAGCCCTCTTGCAGACCATGTAGTTTAGTCCTTTCACCGTGTACCTGTCGACGCGGAGACATGTCGTGTGGTCAAACACAAATTCAGAGGCTCACGCGCGGGGATTTTCTCTCAGGCTTCCACACTCACCCCTCGTTGCATACGGCATACACTTTCTCCCCGATCAATGAGTCCCCTTCATAGTGGAACTGTCCGTCAGCCAGCTCCCCGGCATTGCCACATGATCTCTCTGTTAGAAATTGGATATGTGGAGAGCAAAGAGGCCAATCAGATCATGAAATCACGGGTGAAATGAGATTTGCAGGGAGGGGAAAAAAATTAAAAATAAAAAGGACAGAGACTTCTTTATTTTACAAAGTTGCCAAACAGCTCAGACTCAGTAAGCTGCTGCAAAGCCGACCTGTCGACCTGAGTGAGATTTGGGAGCGGGGGGGGGGATTTTAAAATGGAAAAATGTTTGAAGCTTAACTGGCTTGGTAATTTGATTTAATGTCCTTCTTGCTGGAAGACTCAGGTGGAAGACCCCGTGACAGCAAACATCTGGTCGGCCTGTTTTTCCCTCTACTTGAGGTCCAATCACAGAAGATTTGAGTCAGTCTGATGCATTAGTTGATACTGGAGCCTGCAGATGGGAGCTGCTCTCAAATACCTGCAGCAGTCGCGCAAAGTTGAACTAGACCGGGTGTTATTAGGGCAGGGATTAGGCTGCTGTGACGGAGCAGACTGGTACTTTACACGACAGTCTGTGAAATCATTCAAATACAAAATTCTGCTGGAACAGGAGAAGATCAGGAGAATCTGAGGGGAGCTGGAAATGGAGCTCGTTTAATAAAGGGAAAAGAAAAATCGACATAGTTAATCTTAATTTTATAGTCTTATTTACTTACTTACATTTTAATTTTACATTAAATTGTCATTGTATCATATTTTATTAAATTATTGTATTGCTTTTTATTAAATGATTGTGTAAATTTATTAAATTATTTTTGTGTTATCATTTTTATTAAATTACTGTTGTGTTATTTATTTATTTTTTTAAATTGTTTGTTCTCAATTAAATATTATTCTTATGATTAATAGTTCCCCTTCAAAAGCATACAGCTCCCCCTATTGGGGTATATCCGCAGTTTTTTGGATAACCTTTAATTTTGCCAGAATACACCCTGAGGAGGGGCGTCTTGCCCGAAACGTTCTTGTGGCAAGAATAAACAGTTTGATGGGAACGCTGTCCTCCATTTTTCTTTTTGTTCATTCTCGACAAGAGGGAATCAGCACCCAGCACTGAAACTAGAAACGGGAGTTGAGCGCGATGTCTCTTATTAGTATTATAATATTCAATTTTATCTTTTTTTTTTTCTTAAATGATCAAGAAGTAGCCATATTGTATTGCTGTGTGCTGAACATTAGTCTCTAAATACATTTTTCAATTTTTGTCCCCAATCGCTTGTTAAGCACTTTGAATTCCTTTTTTGGAAAGGTGTTGCATAAAAGTTTGAGTCATTGATGAAAAGTTAAAACTTATTTCCTTGTTTTTTCCAGTTAAGAATAAAACAAAGCAGTGCGTTTCCACGGTCTACCTTCTCAATAATAATGGGACATCAGTCTGCCATTGACCATAGAGACACACATACTTCCTTATCTTCTTTTAAAAAAAAATATCAGCACCAGCAAACAAAACACCAGAAAGTTAGTTGAGGACTATGAACATGAAGTCAGTATGAGACTGTTCAGTCTCTTCAGGGTCCGTATGACCAGAAGGAACAACAACAGTAACAAAAAGACTCTTATGAGTGTGTAGAAGTATTAAGATAAAGATACAATAACACTTTATTTATCCTGAAGGAAGATCTTGTGCCAGAGATTGTTCCAAAGAAATTACAGTAACAACCAGCGTGTTTCTTGGTCAGGGTCACACACTGGGGCCAGTTTTTCTTATCTTTTTTTTTTAATGAGAATAAAGACCATAGACTATTAAATATCAGTGAAATATACAACATCTACTAAATATAAACATGTTTAAGGAGTAAAAATGTAAAAAGACAGCACCTAATAGAACAACAGCAGAAGTACGAAAACCAACCAAAAAATAAACTAAAATAAAAAAAAAAAGTATTAGTGTTAGAATTAAGAGCCTCTGAGCTCTAATAGGAATAAAGGGAAGTTTTGTGGCGTCATTGATCAGGATGGAGACACAGTGATGATGAAACTTTGGTCTATTCGCACTTTTAATGACCGAAAATCAAGATTGAGGAAAGAAAAAAAGTCAACCTGCACTTTAATCCAATGATGTGTGAATAAAACCACATCTTTCCCATTTAAAAAAAAAATAAAAATAAAAAATTCTTAATTATTTTGGGCATTCACACTCTTTAATTTAATGATAACATTATTTTAAAAAACACATGTAGGCGTCCTCACATGACCACTTGGGGGCCTCACGCCGCTTTAAATCACATTTACTACGAATATCTAGACTAAAAATCCGTCCTCTGCAAGAAGAAAAACCAACATCCAACCTTCTCTTTTACTTCTGATTCATAAACTAGATGAGCCAAAATGTTGAGAACTCACTTTCGCACTTTAGAGTCAGTCTGCTCCAGCTTCCTTGACGACACTCCACCACTCGGATGCCTCTGGACGAGGCGGTGAAGTCGTCTGCGCAGTCGTAATAAACCTTCTCCCCGATGTTGAAGTGCTGCCTGCCGATGTATTTACTGGCCAGCTTGGTGTGCGGGTACGCGATCGGTGCGCCGCACCTTTTGGGCGCCTGAGCCGCTTTATTGGGAGATCAGAGACCATCAGTTAAAATATTTAAAAACAAACACACACACGCATAAGAAAAAAAAGTGGACTTTGCTGTCTTGTATTTACCTGAAGCGAGTAAAGCGAACGATAAAATCAGGATATTGCCCCCGACGAGCTTCATGTTGCTCCTCCGCGCGTAAACAAATCCTCAGAGGCGGATTACAAAGTGGAAACAGGCGGATCGCTTGGAGCCCTTTTATAGAGGAGCTGCGGTGCAGCCCACAGAACAGACGTGAAAACAAGGACGACACACAGATGATCCACTATCTTGTATGGAGGACTCACACTGACAAAATCCAAAACCAACCCACGAACGACCCAAGAGATCAAATTAATATGCAATCAAACCAAAAGCACCAAGGATAATATAAACAGTTAAGACATTAATTAAAGGGTCATTATGTCGTTTTGGGAGTCTACATAGAAGAAATTCAAACAATATTAAAGGTGCCGTTTGTTTGAAAAAGTTGATTTTTGAGTTCCGCTTTGGGATTGTAAGACGGGTTGGCTGCCATCAACTAGAGGAATGAGACTCGAAAATAAACTTTACCTTTAATGAGTTGATTAAACAAACTCAGACATATTTGTTCCTGTAACTGAATAAACAAGCTGTTCTCAGAGGAAGACTAGGTCCCCAGAACGATCACTATGTTTACATGATGTCAGAAAATGTCATCATGTTAGTCCGGCCCGAAATCGCACTGAATCGAATTTCTCAAAGTCGGACTAACTCACCCAGACGGTGCTGCTGGAAGTCGGTTTACTCTTTCACGTGTCCCCTCATTAGCATAACGAAGCAGAAATCCATAGAGAAATTTAAAATGAAAACACGTAAATAAATATGTTTGGGGGGGGGAAAAATGTAGGGGAAAAATTGCAAAGAGAAAATAATAAGCAGTAGAAATAAAAACACACATAAATAAATACATTTAAAAATGATGAATAAATTAACTGGTAAATTAAATGGGACATTAAATAAATTCGAAATTAATACGAACGTAAATAAATACAAAAGCAAATTAAAACAAAGTATATCACACATTTATAAATTAATTAATGCCTACATTTCTTCTTGAGGTATTTGGAATATTTAATGGCATTTTAATTCATTTATTAAGTAATTTATCTATTTATTTCATTTTTTATTTTGTCAGTTTCGGTCCTCCGTAACCGACATCCTGGACCATTGGTCTTCAGTTTTTTGTTGAAGTAGACTAAATACTCGACACACCTGTCAGTATAAAACATGCAGATCTTTATAAAGGTTAGATTTTATTGCAGGCTTGCTGTGTGTTGGCTTTAGCTGTTTGAGCTTAATACACTTCAGAACATAGTCTGCTGGAGCTGCACGAGGCTCTTGAGGTTCTTTCAGCCACTCCCCCCCCCCAGCTATTTTTAATCCACACAACAGGCTGGTTGGATTTCCTGGAGAGTCACTTTGCCAACATGATTTTGAGTCACTGCTACAGCGATTGTACTCGTCAGCAGCAGTGTGGAAGTAGCAGCCAGACCCTTAAGACAAAACCACAATGTAAAAATAACCTTCAACTTCTGCACCAGCTTCCATATTAGCAGCATATGTGCATATGTAGCATTACGACCGTATTGTGTAAACAACGGATTCACGACATGTAAGCAGAAGTTTGAAGAAGTTGCTACTTTTTCTTGTTAGTTAAATGCATATTTTACCAAAGCAAGCGATTGTGAGATGATTAATAACTTCTGACTTTTCTCTATTTTTCCCTTACTACTCCTAAAATACTGCAGTTTTGGCGTGTTGAGGTCATAAACAGGTGTTGCTTCATGTTTGAGGGCCTAAAAGGTCAGTGTTTTATGAAGTCTTCAGATGTTAAAGGATAAGTTCACCCAAAAATACAAATTCAGTCATTATTTCCATGCCGATGGAAAGTCGGGAGTTTTGTAGCCCACAAAACATTTCTGGAGCTTTTCTTAAACAACGGAAGTAGATGGGAACTTTTTAAAGCCTAAATCTGAACTTTAGCTGCTAAGCGGCCTTCCGATAACAAGGCGCCGGCTCTACCCCTGAGCCACAGCCGCCTCGCAAATGTTGTAAGTAACATCTTTTAAAATATATTTTGGGATCTCTGGGCTTCCAGGGACTTGGATCAGGCCGGACGAGCTGAACAGAGCCATGTAATGTTTCTTTTGTTTGCTTTTTTTTATACATATTTAAAACAAGCCCCCTCATCTTCTTGAGAATGCTGCAACACTGGTTTGCTGAGAAGCTCCAGAAATGTTTTGCGGACAACAAAACTTCACCTGACTTTTGTTGAACTATTCCTTTAAACTAAAAAGTATACGCCAACTATACAGTCATCCAATGTAAAAAGTGCAAATGTCATCTATACTGAAGGGCTTGTATGAACATAAATTACAACCATGTGAAAACGGTTCAGTCCACAAGTACTTTAATGTTATTTCCATGCCTCTTGTTAATTTAGTTTCTCCTTGTGTGTCAGCAGGTATGATGATTATGTCTTCACAGTCCCTCCGCCTCTGTGTCTCCACCATGTCTGCCCGGAGACGTGGTGGAGATGTTTTGACTCCTCACATTAAATGTCTTCGCAGCCCCGTCTGAGAACATCAGGACCCGCAGACGTCACCGTGCAACTTATTCTCCCTCCCAACTCGAGGATGTAATCACACAAATGAAGGAACAATTTATTTATCCAGCTGTATTATTTTGAGAACAGTGAAGAAAGACTAACTCATTAGTGTCTGTTTCTCCCTTTTTTTTAAAAAAAATCAGTCGCCTATTTCTTGTTTAATATCTGTAATCAGCGCAGAAATTCATTAGAGCTCTTTTATCTGAATCGACTCATTCAAGGATCATTTCAGGCGTCAAAGCAACCCGCAGATTAAATTCTCTGAAATGCAACTGATTATTTTGCTGCCTTCCGCCTTCGTTTCCCCATGACTCACTCTGCAGCTTATAAAAAGTAAATCAGATTCATTTAAAGCATATCTAAATTTAAACTGACCAAGATTAGAGAAAGAATAACATCTCCCAACATGAATTTTTAAATGCCACACAGTGTCTGTGTATTTATAGAAGTAGATGTTGTATACAGAAAGTCAGAAGTGACTCAGTGATCACGTTTGTAACGAAACAGCGCGTCGTTGTTGGATCAGATTATCAAAACCTGACAACATCCCGTCATCAAAGCAGAACAGACGTGAGTTTCATCGTCTGTACGGCTACAAAAAAAAAAAACAAGATTTCTGTCTCATCTACTTTAAAAGCAAGGTCACACATGAAATGTCAGATCAAGTGCGTACGACAGATCAGTCAGAAAGATTTTAGCTCAAAACATCCCAATTCACACGTCTGGCTTTGGAAGATGTCTAAAATATACAGAAGACTTCACTGTTCTCTCTCACTTTGATGTTCGGCTCTCCGACTCTTTAGGGACATGAAGTTCGCAAACAGGAAGGAGACTCCCAATGAGCTCTCTCTCTCACACACTCTCACACACACTTCGCCTTCACCAAACTTAACACTTTTCTGAGGTCTGTAATACACTGGGGAACAAAACAAAATACAGTGTAAAAAAACTGCATCAAAATGATCTTTATTAAATGACACACGTATGGCAGAGTGTGCAATAACAGTATGATTTTTTTCAAAGACACACACACATTTTTGCAAATCCGCCAACTGACGTGACACAAAAAAAATTTCACTCCATGTATAAACTAAAATCTGATAAATACTCTTGATTACTTATTGTCACAGCCTTGCAGTGCTTTAAATAAAGGCACTTTTGTTTCTCCAATGATTGATTTATTGCTAATAAAATCAAAGCTGCTCTTAAGGTGGCATTTATCACAAATTATATTTTAATGTATCAGAAACACATGACTGCTGGGCAACGAAACTGCAGAAATCATCAGTAAATAAATGACTCTATGTATAAACTAATATGCCATTAAAAGCACCAAAAATAATCTGATTAATTTATTTATTAAATTGGGCATACATCTGTTTTAATTTGCTTTTGTGTTTATTTACTGTTGTATTATTATTTTCCTATTTATTTATTTATTCATTTTGAAATGTATTTTCATTCATGTATTCATTTTTACAAGCCTGTTTTTCTCCCGTTTCCATTTTACTCCCATTTATTTCCCCAAACTTATTTATTTTATTTTACATTTCTTTATGTATTTCTGCTTCATTATGCTACTGAGGGGACCGTCCCTAAAGGTGTGTCATAAATAAATACATATAAATGAAAATGCATGATAATTTAATAAAATTATTCAAAAATGAATAAATACATTGGAAAATGAAATTGCAAAGTCAATAAACTGGGTAATTAACACAAAGATAAATAACAAATAGAAATATCAATTTATGATAAATTGTATACATTAATTAACGTCTTACTTATTTACACTATTTTTGGTGCATTTATTGGCACATCAATTTATCTACAGGGTAAGTGATTCATTTATTTTTGCAATTTCAGTCCTCCATAAACGCCGTTAAAAAAACGTTAAAATGCACAAAAGCATTTTGACACAAACACTTTGTGCTTGAAATATATGCATTAGTTTGGTTGAGATCAAATAAGATCAGCTTTACATTGTCACAGTAGGCAGCTACATACATTAAAAAACTGTTATTTTCATATAAGGCAACACATACAGGAAGGCATCGTTAAAGAGAAGAAGAAGGGGAAACATCGCCGAGGTAAAGCTCAGTAGCTGCTGCACATTTTTTATCGTGCTAGACAGAAATATTCCATTACTTTTTAAAGCTGGTGTCTGCCAAGTGCAAGCAAAGGTACAATTCAATCTGCTTCAAATTACCCTTCAAAATAAAACCATTACTACATCCTGTCAGAGCACCCGAGGATGGATGGACAGGATTGAATAGGTTACTTTAGGAGAGAATATGTGGAAAAAATTAGGCTTTCTTTAATCGAGGCACAGTCTTACACTAAAACTGAAGGCATGAGCTTTCAATGAGGTATACAATAACATGTTCTAATCTATATCTAATACAGCATCATTAACTGGAGACTACAGTATGAGGAGTGTGAGAAAAGCTAATGGTTTTTCAGAGTCTCTTTGCTACAGACCTGATAGTGTGTGAGGTGACTCGCTACATTTCAGGGCTACTGTGCAAAGGTTCATTTGCACTCTGACACTAATGCGCACACAAAAACCAAAGAAATGACACACGTAAGGTTACAGGCACAGTGTGGGACAGTGTTTAGGAATGTATGTGTGTGTGTGACTGAAGCTGGGTGGAGTTTTGCTGCTGGTCTTCCTAACTGGTGACACATCCACGAGGAGAAAAGCCTGGGATAAATGAAAAAAAAAAAAAAAAAAAAAGTGATGCGGAGAGAACAGATGCTCCACGTCAAAGATACGAGGAAAAAAGGCCGAAAGTACCTTTTTAACTCCGAACACAGTCACCTGCGTCTGCTGCGCTGAAACCGTTCACAGTGTCCTGCAGGAAGCGAGGAGGAAGGGAGTGAAAGTAGACGGCATTAAAGAAAACACCAAATCAAAAAAGGAATGAGGGGTTTTGTTTCTGCTGGCACTGACCGAACCAGAGCTAACATTAAAATGTGAGATCACCACGCAGACTGCTTGTGTCTTTTTTTCCAGTCTTTGGAGTACAGAGAGTTTAATAAGGGTCACTTTGTGGGCAACACTGGAAAGAAACACTGGAAAGAACTTCATATTTGAGAAGCCAGTAAAGGGGACTTTTGTTTGTTGTACACATCTATGAACCGTATATGGAAAACATGAAGCTACATTGCTGGCGAGGGGGTGGGACGGTCACAATTCTCCAAATCTACAATTCGAATCCACTTTTCAGGTCACGATTTGATTTGATTTGATTTTTGAGTCAAACATTTGTTTTCTGAAATTAATTCTAATCAATCTAAATGAATTAATTAATTGTAACTATGATCATTGAACCTCTGTTTTATGCAGTAATATTCACAGCACTGACCTCGCTCTGCAGCTCTGCCCCCTCGGACGCCTCGGAGAACTGCATGCTGGGTAAAGTGGGGGGATGGGACATGCGGGCCGGTGGAAGGTTGCCCATGCTGTAAAGACGAGGTCGTTTGATCTGGTCTTCGCTGGACAGCGGCGTGAAGCTGTTTCGACGCAGGAAAGTCGGCAGCACGACATCTGCTCTGACTTTATTCTGGTTGGTAGGGAAGAAGAAGAGCGAAGGTGGATTGATTAACGTGTGGTAATTTAATGTTTTACTAATAAAACCTCTCCTTCTGTGGGCCTGACATCACTGCGTCACATGTCAGGGACCGTGAGAAGGCAACGTAAAAAAACAAGTACTGAGACAAACAGTCATAAATATAAAGGCCATTGTCATGTTGGTCTCAGCAGACGGGATATTTATCACCACATTTACCAAGAGGTTCCTTAACAAATGTGGTTATGTGGTGCCACCCACTCTGTCTAGGTTTCAGCACATGGCACTCGCAAATTGTCCAGCGAGGGAGCAGATATGGAGCTGTCTGATGAGGACTAGTATTGCGTGTCTGATTTGTGTTTTTGTTGCGGACCTACATTGAGCGTTATGCATCTGGTGCCAGGACTTTGCTGAGAAGTTCTGGCTCCTGAAAGCTGAAACAGCAGTGTGTAATTTTTGTTTGAATGTATAAAAATAGTGCAGGTCAGAACAGTCTGTCCAGACTCTGATCCTTCAGGCTGCACTGGACAATCTGTACAGAGAAAACTGACAGCATGTTTATGAACAAAAAAAAAAAAGATCAGAAGCTTACCAATGGTCTGTCCCTGTGAGTGTTGACAGCTTCCACATTCAAGTCAAACATGTCCACTTTACAGCCTCGAAGAGGGAGACAGGAAAAAAAACCCATCAGTACCCAACAGAGGAAAAAGTTAGTTTGCTTGACTAACAAACAGTGAAGGGACTTACCATAAGCCACGGGGGTCAGTTTGAGGACGTTGTGCAGGGGACACTTCAGGTAAGGCAGATCATCTGTGCCAGTAAAAACAAAAAAGACATTGTGTGTTGTGGTTATAATCAGTCGTGTTTTTCTCTCATGTTTGGGATACATGGACATCTGTAAAGCTCAAGCTGTGCTTTAAAAAGGTACGATACATCACTGCTGTGTTAAGACATGTGTAATGGGGAATGCACTGGTATAAAACGCCAGTCAGAGCTGCACCCACACTGGTGGGTTAACTGTGACCACTTCCTCTGCTGCCTGATGAAACCTTCCCACTGCCCATGTCTGCATTCTCCAGTCTAACCTCAAAGTTATCAGTCAGGATTGTTTTTTTTCACCCTGTGCGCCATTCCACACATTGATGTACTGATTTGCATGTTTTTTCAGATGTACAGTAAGGTCGAGAATGCAAGAATTCACCTCTGTTTTATCATTTTTCAGAGACTGAAACACAAATGTGTTTCAACAAGAATTTGCCTCGAAGAAAAACAAAAATGTTCGTGATCCAGACCAAATTTCTGTCATCGCCAGCTGCAAGATTTACTGCAACTGAACTGTGGTGCTCTTTTAAAAGGCATCCCACAGGTTTTACTGTAAACAGCACTGTAAACTGTAAACAGCACTGTTGGCAAGAAGAACATGAAACTACATGCAAAAGGCTTCATCGTACTGTATCTATCACAAAGATATCATACTTGAACATTTTCATGTCCAGCATATTTGATTTTAGTCGGACTTGTACATAAACAACATCGTTTCAATAAGTTTGTTGTTGTTTTTTTTGTTTTTGTCTAGTTTTTATTTCTATTTGAGTCACACCTATAACTACTATCTATTTATTTATAGATCCAGTTGACGTAGTATTTCTAGATATTCTGTGCATAATTAGGGCTTTTGTTCTGTTTCAACATGAATCATCTTCCAAAATGAAGTTTTGGAAGATTGAAGAGTGAAGTCCAAACTAACTCCTCTTTTTTCGTTCCTTAACCAATATTCTTCGTAGTCCTTAATAGTCGTCTGTTTTGGTTTGGACAAATGCAGGTCACATTTTATAATGATCGTCAGTCATGTAGCATTGATAATTAAAGCCACTGTGTGTTGATTTTGAACATTCCTGACATTGGCGCCCCCTTGTGGTGGCATCAAAAACACATAAAGGAGGCAGCATTAACTTTTTCTAAAATATTGTCTTCTTGCTATCAAATTCATCAGTCAGCCAAAACATTGAACCATGATTCTGCTCGGTCACATAACGTTCACCAAGTTCTTTGGAACTACAGACAGGTTCATCTCTACTGCAGTTAGAGGTCTAATTTCTGAGAGGGTCTATTTTGAGCAGGTCTTTGCGGTGACCTGGAGCTTAGGGCGGAGTAACACATGGTGGGCCACACAACGACCCTTAACAAGCTCCTCACCTGAGCCTTTGTCTAATCCTGTTACATGAATAAAGGATCTATGGATTTACAGGCCGGATGACGCCTACAAAATTACAACCGACTGGTTTGACTATTTTGCGACTCTAATTTAGTTGCCTAAGAGTCTTTTACTTTATATCTGCTAACCGGATTAAACCGGTTTAAAACACCTTTATATCATGACTGAAGAAGATTTTCTGTCTCATAAAGCTTAGATTAGCTGCAACTTGATGCTTCAGCACTTATGGCAACAATAAGGCCTTGATTTGCTTCAATCAGATGTTTTGTTGAAGAACAGTTAAATAAGTATCCCGTGAGTATCATATAAGCGATACAATAAACACTTTTTAGCATTGCCATCAGTGTGTGAATGCATGTATGAATTACTGTAAGTCGCTTTGTACAAGAGCGTCTGCTGAATGCCGTAAGTGTAAATCTTGCAATGAGATCACACCAGCCGTGACACCACTCAACATGTCCACATTTCTGACCCATGACTTCTCGGTAGTGAATACTACATTATAACATAAGCACTCAGCGCTAATGGGTCGCACCACACCCATCTCCGGACAGCATCTTCATTTTGATCTCAACTACACACCAATAAAGTTTCCTGACTGCATCCAAGGAACCTAAAAAGGAGGGGGCATTATGTCACTGAATCTTGCTTTGGTACCAGACTGTGGTGTCCGCTGTATTAACGTCTAAGGGAGATGCATAGAGAAAAAGACTGAAACCCAACACATCTACGTTGTATGACTTCTGATGGGGAAATTAAATTCAGAAATTGAAAGAACACACTTTGGAGGGTAGGTTAACGACTGCTCTTACTACAACAATGTTTCATAGAAACACCTGGCAAAATACTCACAATTGCTTCTGTGGAAGTTCCCGTTTCAAAAAGTGTCTTCAGGACAATGAATGTGGGCAAGGGGTATAACATGGGTGGGGCACGCTCCTTCTTTTGGCCCCCTCCCTTGGACCACACCCATCTTCAAACTTGGCCTTTAATTTTGAGCTCAGCTACACACCCGTAACATTTTGTGATTATCACTGCCCACAGACAGACACATAAACACCTGGCAAAGTACTAAAAAATGCTTCTGTGGTCGTTCCTGCTACTATAGGTGTCTCCAGTGCCACATTTGCCCTGACGACGCACACAGAGTGAAAACATTACCAGCCAACCCTGGCATGGCTGTTAAATATGTCTTTATAAAGCAAGCCACTGTCTAGGCATGTTTGGTGTTTCTGTATGTGTAATTAACCTGCACTCTTGTCCAGGAAATAGGCGAGCAAGCAGCGCATTACGGCCTGATGACAGATTACGAGCACGTTGCCCTGTCTCTCCAGCTCCATGATAACTGGCTCCAGCCGCTGAACCAGGTCCTGGTAGGACTACAGAGAGAGAGAGAGAGAGCAAATACTCATAAAATCAAATGAGTTTGGTTTGGTTTTGTTCGAGTCAGTTTTTCGTTGAGGATAATTGTCTTGTTTACTGAACTAATCAGAGGTCAAACATCCCTTTGGAGAAAAGAGCAGGAGTTTACCTCCCCTCCAGGGTAGCGGTAATGGTACTTGTCCTGGTCCCTCAATGCAAACTCCTCTGGGTAGGTCTCCTCAATCATCTTGTACGTCATCTCCTCACACACTCCCTGAAAAACAAAGTAATAAAACACTCAGCACTTACGACACACCCTCAGCGTCTTCTGTGATGTATCAAGAGGACGTACAGCATCTATTTCATTGAGGATCTTCCACTGCTCGTAGGGAACTCCCAGCTCCTCTGCCGTCTGGATGGTGCGTCTCAGCTGGCTGGTCCAAACTTTCAGGTCTGACAGATGATGCTCTTCCACGAAACCCTTCAGCGCAGCTGCAAACTGGCAAAGACCATATGAAAGAGACTTTAGACCTGACAACAGAAGATACAAATCTGATAAACTGAAGTCATTTGTCTCTAAATGGCCCTGTTATCTGTTAATTTGTGGCGGCAGGATTGTTTTCACCTCATTTAACTGTATTAATGCGCAATATGTAATGAACATTGTGGAAATGGAAGTGTAAGATAATTTCAGTTTGTAAAGCTTGTTATATTATGCTGCACATACGATTAAAGGACTAGATCAACATTTAGGCAAACATTATTTCATTTCTTTCTTACCCGAAGTTAGTTGAGAAAATTGATACCACTCTCATATGTACCCATAAAATATGAAGCTACAGAGAACAGACGATTGGTTTAGCTTAGCACCAAGACTTTGAACAGGCTGAAACAAATAGCTAATAAACACAGTATACCTCTTTTGCTTAATATGTAAATGAGAAGAGTCAAACTAGCTCTTTCACCTTGTTTCCTCTATTTATGCTAAAGCAAGCTAAGCTGCTGGCTGTAACCTCCTATCTAGAAAAGACACAAAAATGGTATCACAAACCCGTGTTTCCCAAAATGTGAAACTATTCCTTAAAGACCTTTTGCGACTGTCTTTCTACAGCTCAGAAATGTAAGAGTGCAATGTGAAGGCACCTCTTTCCCTCTATTTGACAGCTCAGAGTCTCCCCCGATGCGTCCCTCCTCGTTGTGATGGCTCTCTCCATGTCGGCAGAGGTAGATGGAGTGGGAGTGTACGTGGATGTTCATGAGGTAGTACACGATTTTACTTTGGATGTAGTCCTGCACCCTGTTTACCAAGAAACGGCGGCCGACGTTGATGACCTGGATGAATGACAGGTTTCTGTTGGTCAGGGCGAAAAGAGAAAAACAGAAAGTGAAACCACCTGTAAAAACTCAAGGGCAAAGGCGGGATATCTTGTACTTTTGGTGTAGTCTAAACATCCTGATATTTTCTTGCAGCGCACACACACACACACACACACACACACACACAC
>OMLP01044603.1:10227-29366 GCA_900302685.1 Spondyliosoma cantharus
CTCCACTGCCGCTCCAGGGCAGGAGCAGGTGGAGCACTCACACACACACACACACACACACACACACACACACACACACACACTCCTTTCATTTGCTACCATTTCCAGTGTTTTTGCTGGCGTTTTCCTTGACAGTCCTTTTATTACCTGGCCAGCCCCCATAATGAATCCATCTGAGAGGGCCAGGCCGAGGCCGCTGTCATGCATAATTCAATCCCCACTCCACCCACCCTCCACCACACCCCCGACTCTTCTTCTCCATATCCCTCATCGCTGTCATCCTCGCCACCTCCAGCGAGGCTCCTGTATCATCCCCACCTGACAGACTCTATCATGCAACTCTGAAGATTACAATACGCGGAAGAAGAGTGTGTGTGTATGTGCCTGTATTTGAAAGCGTGTGTGCTCACTTGTGTGTCACGTGTTTCTCTCCTCTATGGTTTCTAGGGAAACCATCATTAGGGTATTGGTGAGACTGCGTGTGGGCAGAGAAGAGACTTGTCCAACCCCACTAATGGACATCAATACCACAGCACCCTCCTCCAGTGTAACACTTTCTGCTCATCTCAAAGCCACGCGGCATGGCTTCACAGTAAACACTCGTGCATGTCTTTGTAAGCACAGATTCTAGTTAAGATTTATCGACAGACGATGGTGTGGTGTTATTGACCTGCAGCTGCATCAAAACAGGCTCCGACAGGCAGTTATGTGGTCGAAGATGTCCCGACAAGCAAGAGGCGTTGAGCTGAGCGCGGGCTGGTCCATGGAGGCGGAGTAGGCTGATCATTACCAGACCGCGGTATTATTTCTGAAACGTCTCCAGCTACTAGTGTGACAGAACATCACACATCAGATAATAACGATGTCAACAGGAATCAACTTTAAATAGGTGCTTTTTATTTTTACACAGCAGGAATACAGACAAAACAAACACAGCTCGTCCTGGTTGGACTAATATCCAGGGATGAACTATATGGATTTTTTATTTAGCTGATAAGCAGTAATTGATTCTTCTCATGGCTGATACCAGTAAGATCATTTAACATTCTTGTATCTTTTAAAAAAAGCTCCTAAACTGTGGTTAATGCACATGTGGGCTGAAGAAAGAAAGGACAAGATACAGTGAGAGAATAGTAAAGATGTCCACAGCTCCAAAAACATCTTGTACGAACATGTATGTTACTCTTCTTCTCCTTCTTCTCCTTCTTTTCTGTGTTCTCTGTAAAGGTGCATATCACCACCTACTGTATTGGAGTGCGTAGATGCCGTGCACGCTTGTTCAGCCCATGAAAGCGTTTTGGTTTTGCGCTGTCATCTATGTACATTTATTGGCTATGATTCATCAAGTATGGTAAAATATGTGTGCATAGTGAAAATTAAAAGGAGCATACACATCAAGGAGCTTCACATTTTCTTACCCTGAAATCATTTCAGTTCAGATATAATCGACACTCCTTCTCAGTCCCTCCAGATAAAACGTGTTTCTAATTTTTCCCCGACCACAAATCATACGAGGCTTCGGTTTCAGTTTTCCAAACTCGCAAGATTAACTTTTTCTTTTAAAAACACCTCTCCAAACCAAACAGTCATTTTTTTTTTTTTTTCAGACTTGTTGGCAAAAGATAAAGAGCCAGTCGCTCCAAGAAAAGCTGTGAGTGCATCAGGTTCCCCAAAGCCTCAGAGAAACAGTGAAAGATGCTTTTCCAATAAGTTTACTGCAGGTCCACAAAGAAAGTGTTCAATGACAAACACCAAACACTTCTCCTGTGCAATACTATTTTATTTTTTTACATATGCATATTCATACGCTGAGCCTGTTTTATTTATGCATCCAACCTTCAACAAGGTAATACTCTTTATTTAAATCTATATAACGCACAGAACGTACAGTCCTGTCTATATTTTATCTTTTCTCTCTTATCGAAATCTTTTTTAATATTTTTAAGTCTTGTACTTATTGTACGTCTGTCTACCTGCTACTGTGACGAGTGAATTTCCCCCATGTGGGATGAATAAAAAGTCTAAAGTTGCTGATGCTGAGTCTCTCTGTCTTCTCACCATTATGTTTGCAACATGTGTGGTACTGCGTAATGCATGTTTAAGCCACAAAGCTTAGTGAGGCCACAGCCTACAGTGTGTACATGTTATAAACCTGGTGCATGTGAGGTGGCTGACTCGGCTGGTTGTCAAACACGCGTTGTCCAAAATGTTCCTTATTTATTGTGTTTGTCCTGTTTCTGGTGATGAGAGCTCGTAGCTTCAGTACAGGAGTGACGAAACACTTAATCTTAATGTTTTACAATCAATGAACGTTCATTAACACGTTAATCAGGATCAACTTTATGCCAGTCTGGTTTCAGCTTCTCAAATTTGCTTTTTGATTCTGTTTTGTTTCATCATCAATTCAACATTTTCGGCTTTTTCCTCAAACTACTCAAGACATTTGATGAGATGGTACCTTAGGCTCTAATATGTAATAAAGCAGGAAATCAATTAAAACAAATTAATGATGGAAATAATTGTCGGATGCAGCCCTACGGCATTTCTTTTAACAATAAATGTGTAATTGGGTTAAATGTAGTTAATTTGAGTATCCCTTCAATTAATGCTGACAAACACAAAGCAGGTGTAAGTGTGACGGTTGCAGAGAGAAGCTGTGTGTATTACTGCCTCTACATTTCTCAGTGTAAAGCACTGAGGTAGTTTCTAAATGGGCATTAATTATGATGATCCCTGAGGAGCTGGAGGCTAAACGGAGCAGATGAGCAGACTGAAGGGCACTATTCTGTTATATTAAAGATGTTCAAACCTGCCACACATGTCTGATCGCTCTTCAATAACTCGCACTTATTCAGCAGGAAGGTTTCAGGGCCATGTGAATGTTCCCACTTTCCCCCGAAATTACAAATCTGTCATCTGAGCTGTGGAGAAAGTAAATCTGAAGTAATTTCAGAAGAAACAAGACGTCCAGCACTGTGATAAACTGCCCTTTTTTGGTCCTGCATAAACAATGTCTGCCTGCTCTCTCACGGCGAGGGATCAGAATGTCTTATATCATATTTTCTCCCTTTTCTGTCGAGTAAAAATATGCCACGCCACTCCTCTGCGGAGGAGCGTGGACCCAAACGCATCGGAAATGTATACCTTTAAAAGGTCACTCTCGAAGCATTTCAGCTTCACTATTCAGTTTACGAGGTGGAGAGGTCGGGCGGCGTTAGAAATCAGAAAGCCACAGTTACAAAGTAAACGCGAAGGGGCTGAAACAGTGAAATACAGCCACAAAATCCCCCCAAACACAATCACAAACAGCTCCTGCTCACATCGTTTTACTGCTCAGCAAAGACAATGTCGCTGTGAAATACTTCCCATCATGCCACAACTATGACGGAGCAGTATTATCAGTATTTATTTATGGCAATATTTATTTATTTGTTTTACCCCTTGTTAAAGTGTGTGTGAGTCTGTTTGGTGCAACAACGCTGAGGTGTAATCTGAGGGATGTGAGACATCCTACATAGTCAGAGTTCAGAGTTCAGGGGTCATATGGGGCAGTTATGGTCAGCCTAGTAATGCCAATAATAACATCAATATTATTCATAGAGCCCAACATGACACCTGTCGCAGTATCTTGTTACTCTTAAAACTGGGGTTGGGAAATTGGAGAAGCCTTCCAGCCCAGGTTAGATTATGAAAGTATCCAGCCGGTAAGCCCCGCCCCCTGCACTCAGGCCTCTCTAAGCCACTCCCCCCAAACCATGATCGCGCACCGCCCGACATCTGTCGAACACCGCCGACGGCGTCCGAGTCCTCACGAGCGAACACTGTCAGTGCATCGTTTTCATCACGTCTGACAACAGGTAGCTGCCTCACGTCTGTTCACCTGTACGTAACAATAAACAACCAACATAGCCATTGCTAGCACTGATAGCTGTCAAGCTAGCTTTGTTAGCATTCAGACATTGTTTTCAGACATAAGTTATTGCTGGTTAGCTTAGCAGCAGCTTAGCTACGGTAACGTTAGATATGGCAAAGCTAAAACATTAAGATTAATGGTGGCTTTAATGGCTTCAGTGATGACGCCATCTTGACAGACGTTCATATGTGGAGTTGATCTCTAAGCTCAAAGGATTTAACATGATCAGCTCAGCAGCTAACGTAGAACATTACTGGTGCTTTCTTCTGATGTTCTGTGTTTGTACAGTGTATTGATCCGACCTGATCAGAATCACATTTGTTGCCAGGTAGTTTTCCACCATTTGATTTGTGTTTTGGTGAATAACAGGAAACACAGTAAGTATGGTACTTCTTGTTCTATGAACTCGGACGTCTGCACAGTTTTGTCCAGGAATGTCTGAAGTATTGATCATTGAAATGTTCACAGTGTGCTGAGTACAGTCGAGCTCTGATCCATGAAAATATCTAATCATCTGCTGCTTTACAGGCCAGAGTTCAGGACTACGTTTGGAGCTTCACATCCAGTGCTGAACTCTGCCTGACAGATTCACTTGTTGTTCTGTATTTACTATTTATCTTCTATGAATTGTTATAGATACATGTAATAAATGCCTTTTCTTTACACTTCCAGCATTGAGAACAAACCCATTACAGTTCTTACACTTTACATGACGCACTAATAATAACAACTGGATTAGGTGAGACTTGTTTATTCTAATGTTATACTTTTATACCTTTTATCATTTAGACAATTTAAAGTACAATCAGCATAAACAACTACATACAGGACGTCCAGAGGTTCTTGACTGTGACTGTCCTGTAGAAAGAACAGCACAATTCCTTATCTGACAGTGAATACAGCTTTTCAAGGACTTTGAAAGTACTTTGTATTTATTATAACACCACAACTTGACTTACAATTTCTGCAGTGACAAATATTCCTGACATTAGTTCATCAGCACTACCTAGTTTAGACAGTTTGGTGAAATGCTAAAGAGTGGAGGGCTCTGGGTGAAAGCAAAATGGATAAAAGTTCACCATTGTTCATTTAATTTGACATTTGTTGTACTCGTCGCCTGAATGATTAACTGTCTCGGCCTGCGGACATGCCACTCCACCAGAAACGTCTATAAATCCCCAGCAGGGCTCAGATCCTAGAGATTCTTCCACAACATCTTAGTTCTGACTTTTTCCTTGTGCCTTAATATTGACATAGGAAGAAAACGTCTTTCGATCATCCCTCCTATCGTCAATACAGCATCGGCACAAGCCCAATACTGGTGATTCATGCAGTGAATCTCTGTATGTGCCGAGACAGCAGGGTGCATTTCATCATGTCATTAACAGCCTAGCAAGCAGAAATGACTTTTTTTGCGCCTGGGAGCATGGCTGTTTCAGATCAATGCCCGTGGCAGTTCTTAAATCAATGAGTGATGTTGTAACTGGGGGACTCATCTGTGAAGCAGACTCCTGGGAGACGGAGAGCGAGCGAGAGAAAAAAGATTGTCAAACAAAGGGAGGGGGCAGATAGAGAGAGGGGGAGACGGTGAGAAAAACACATAAAGCTGAAAGTGATCGAAATAGACAGAGGATGATAGAGGGCAGGAAAGTGTGGGTTATATTTATGTCTCTGTGTGTACGAGCGAATGAGACCCTCTATGTGCCTTTTGCTGCACCGCAATTTAAATATGATCATGCTGAAATAATTGGCGATTTGATGAGGCAGGTGAATCTCTGCAGCATGGCCAACCTCCATCTCTCTCTCGCTCTCTCTCTCTTTGTCTCTCCGCCATGTATTCGTGCAAAGTGTGTGTCTGCATACGGGGTGGGGGAGCGGAGTAATGGGCAGGAGGTGGAGCGTGAAAAAGGTTAGGGAGAAAAAAATCACATCACCAGAGAGAGGAGCGATGAGAGTGTGCCTGGCTCCTAAGGCCAGATGTATTTACCTGGGTAATGATAGTCATCTGGAATGACAGGGTGTGTGTGTGTGTGTGTGTGTGTGGGGTGCAGGACGCTGTGGCGGCTAGATTTCTGTTTGGCTGACTGACTGCCTGGCCGAGGGGCGAGTTTGCCGATTTATTTGCTGGCAAAAACACAACAGTCGCTTTTGTTCTCCTTTTCTCTGTGTTTGTCCTCTTTCTTTTTTTTTTTTTACTCTTTCTGCAAGAAGGGTTTGCTTCCCCGGCATCCTCCCTCCCTCCATCATCTCTCCCTGCCTTTATTAATTCATAAAAACACATCGCACAGATGAATGGCTTCCATAGGTACTGGAGCATGATTGGATCCCACTACACACACTGCTGCCTGTTGCTCCTCACGTCCCCCGTTCTCGCCGTCTTTCTTTCTCCTCCAGACAGCTCTCTAGTTCAGCCGGCGGACAGTGAAGGCCAGATCCATTCGTATTTTGTTATGTAGAAGTAGTCGGCGCTACAGCTCGCCTCAGGCACAGGAGGACATAAGGCGAACAAACATAAACACAGTGTTTTGCTCCCTGTTGTCCGCCGTTTCTCACCACTGGTCACGAACCTCACGATCCCTCCATTTTACTGCTATTTTGAGTGTGTTTTTCACAGAACATGCAGCTATTGTAGCTGAAAAATATATTCAAAGAGAAAAAAAATGTGATTGTGTGTGCATGCAGGTTTGATTCGTGTTTTCCAGGGGGGCACGGGCGCGACACTCGCTCTTATCGAGGGTTGCCAGACATGAACCCTGAGGTTAAAGAAGGGTCCCGTATGCATAAACACATACATGGAAACACATAAACGGCATTCTCGAGCCTCGCTAAGGAGAGTAGGAAGGCAAAGGAACGGGTGCTTTAGATATGGATTGCTGGGATTGAATTAAAAACATTAGCTTGAGGCTGTACCGCTGAATCCTGATGATGAGGCCACCGGGGGAAAATGTAGAAAATGGGCTTTTGCTGCCAGGGCCTTGAAAATCCCTTACTAATGGAATGAGAGAAGGCAGAGAGAGATAGCGAGAGCGAGGGAGGGGAGGAAGGGATATCACACAGATGAGTGCGGGTGAATGGTTACAAAGACAATGCATTGTGCTTGTGTGTGTGTGAGCATGGGGTTCATGTGAGAGCAAAATGGCTTGAAACAATTGGAGCGGAGCCAGAAGGGCTCCAATGAAACATCATTACAAGCAGCTCCAGAAATATTATGCCTTTGGCGTAACTAGCAGGGAGGGGGGCTCAGTCGCACAACACTTACACTTAGACAACACGGTCGCACACACGTTTGACCTGATTCACTGGATTCAACCTTGCATTTAAACTCAACTTGCTAAGTTTAGTTGTCAAAGCTCCAAGTGGCAGAGGACAACTGCTTCTCTTTATCCCCATTATAAACCATTCTGGACTGCAGTCTGACGAACACAGGCCAGATGGTTAATTAGAAATAAGAAGCTGAGTGCACACTTAAAGAAATGTGTGTTTTTCCTCATTTCGCTTTTTTCTGCGACCATCACGGTTAAATTCTCTGGAGCGTTCTCCAGGCGGTGGGCATTTCAGCCCCCTCGTTTCTCTGAGAAATGAATAGAAGCTTGTGACATGGGCTGACATGGGCTTTAAATGTACAATCTGGCTGTGTTTACGATGGGAACAAATTAATAAGTGAATGTTATCTGTGGGTAGCAGAGCGGGGTGCCGTGCCAGGCCTTTTTGTTCCTGTACCACTTCTTTTCATGTAAATGACAGAAGACACAAAAACAGACAGAGCTCTTGGTCTGAATTGGATTTTGACATGGATATTGGCGCACTTTGTGTGTGCGGCATGCATAAATTATACAGTGTGCGTATTAAAGGACATGTTCTGAATGTGGATGTGTGTGTATGGCTTTGTTTGATTTATTTCAATGTGTTTGCACCAAGTGTAATCCCCCTGTGACGTCACCCATGGGTTTGTGGATTACTGTTTAGAAGCCTGTGTAGGCATCTTGGTTTTTTTAAGAAGATGACGACCATCTATGACGAGAGGGTGGAGCTGGGGAGGATATCCTGATTGGATCTGGGTGAAACCAGAGGACATGCCTTGGTAGCAACTTGTCAATTACAAAGAAGCCACGCCCCGAAGCAACCCTGCGTTATCATCTATTTTACAATTAATGATGTGTTTCATGTTGTAAACAAAATGTTCAATCATATCAAACATCATGTTATAATAAAGAGCACTTCAAACTAACGATTGAGAGCATAAACTCATTAGGAAACTGTTTACTGAGGTAATTAACCAAGTGAGAAGCAGGGTCATTTTCTCATAGGCTTACATACAATTGGGACTTTTTTTCTGAAACTAATGGAGTCACCTCCTGCTGGCCATAAGGAAAAATGCAGGTTTAAAACACTTTCCCAGTGGCTTCAGTGTAGTACGTTGAGAGTAGACTAGCTTTAGGTTTTAATCACAAAATGTGGACACAGGAATCTTCCAATCAGAACTAGTCAGAGGATTAGGCAGGCAGAACAAGAATGAAAACTAGAAAAACATCGCATTTCCTGCAAAAATACAGTGTGAATGCTGACGGCTGAAGTGATATCGGGAAATCTGCTGACTGTGCTGCCAGAAATGCATAAAACTATAAGGATTCGCTACGTGCACAACAATGGGTAAAGCACTTCCTCTGGTCAGCCCGATGATCTCTGTCTATTCTGTGTTACTGTAGTAGCTAGCCTGTAGTCATCTTACGTATTGTGAGTATTTTCTGGCCATTTGGCAACTTATGGAGCCTGCTGTGAAAACGACGATGGTACGGATCACCTCTACCAATGCTGCACCCGGTAGCACAACTTCTCTCAGAGCTACAGAACTTGAGCCCATAGATGAGCTCTCGACTCTTTTTGATGTACCTCTCTGTGGGCCTACCTACGAGGGACCTGGCCAACCGGCTTCACATTCATCGTACCACAGTCAGCAGAATAATTACATCATGGAAACACTTCCCGGATCATCTGCCGGGCTCCATCTGCCTGTGGATACCACCAGAAGTAGTGAAAGCCAACCTACCACCAGAGTTAATCTCATTTCCAGACACACAAGTGGTGCTTGACTGCACAGAGCTGTTGTGTCAAACGCCTTCCTCTCTCCTGCAGAGCGAAGTCTTTTCAACGTACGAGTCTCACACCACCTTCAAAGCCACGATCACCTTTGTCTCATCATCGTTTGCTGGGTTAATGAATGACAATGACATGGAGTTTTTTAAAATCAGTTTACAATCAGCTCTTGAATGTTTGGTTCATGTTTTATTGTTCATTTTTACAAATGTGTACAAAGTTTGAATTGATATTAGCTGTTCATTTATTCACACATCCATAAAATGGAGAAATTATGTTACTGTTTATTTAAGTTGACCTCGTGTTTTGCTGTTGATTTGTACATTCACAAATGTTTTTAATTTTTACAACTCTATACAAAACGTACATACTGCTTTGTGTGTGTGGGAGTGTTGAGGAAGTGTTCAGTGTGGCCTGCTTCCTGGTCAACTACCAGATCGGACCACTGACGAAGGCTCGATGAATTAAATATTTATTTTGCCTTTTTCAAAATCATTCTCTATGTTGTCTTGATCATTACAAACACCATTTACACAATAACGTAATTTTGTTATTCTAGAGGAAAAACACACCAAAGAAATAACATGAAAATATACAATTGAAAAGTATATATCATATATTTACAATACAATCTAATGACATAGTTTCCAGTGTTGTGCTGAAGCACTAATGGCTGTGCTGATGGTGATGTGACACACATTTTATGCTCTTAATTAAGGCTTCATTTAGTAGTATGTTTCAGCAACTCTTTCATACTTGATTACCCTTCATTTCTTACTTCCATCATTATAACAGTTATCATTAGTCACTATTTACTAACTATGGTTATTTTATACTACAGCTGTCTTGACAGCTCATGTTAGCTAGAATAGCTAGCTCGCTCTTTTTGCAATCATAACTTACCTTCACAGTTGTCGATGAAACTTGACAAATACATTTTGAAGCCCTTTTCCACGTTCACTCCTGGAGGCAGAGCTTCCCTTTTGTGCGAGACGATTACTAATTGTGTTCGTAGGGAGATCTTGCAAACGCCGGGAGTAAAACAGAGCCATCGCTGTTTTACTCCCGGTGTTTACAAGATGAACAAGTTTAACATTTTTGGCCCAGAATGTTTGAAAAAGCTGAAAAGGCAGAATGATGAATGTTTGAAAAGGCGGTGTAGCGATGATGTCACGCTCACGCAATACACACCCATTATAAAATCAGAAATCGAACATATATACTTTGACATATACATATATATTTCTGATTAAGATAGACAAGCAAAAAATACAAGCAGTCATGTCCTTAAGGAGCTGAAGCAAGCCAAACAACGTATGGAAAAATAATAACACGTAACTTCAATAAATTCCAGAAGGACAATAGTGTGAGACTGAAGGAAACACAGGTGGCCAGCGGTGTCTCGCTCCTCTGTCTCTCTCAATATTGGCATTGCGGAGCCACTGAGAGATGGCAATCAGCAGGAGATGTGTCGTGAAGATGAAAGCAGTGAAAGAGAAACAAAAGGAGAGCGAGAGAGAGGAGAGCCTCTTAAGGCACCTCCATCAGCCTGTCGTTAGGAGGGTAATGAACCTAGCAGCACCGCTGCCAAGCAACCAATGACTCTCTCACACACACACACACACACACACACACACACACACACGCACAGACTCTGCAAGACTAACACACTCACGAAATAGAAAACCCTCAAGTACCCGAGCTCTGTCTCTGCTACTCATCCATTACCAGACAAACGTCTCAGTGACAGAATGTTTACACACAGAAAATCTGATGTACATACATCATGAGAGCAAAAGTATTAGGTCATCTGCCTGCACTTGTACTTAGATCCATCTCTCTCTCTCTCTTGTATTTTCTTCCAAGCTGCTTGGCTTTTGCCAGACGCTGTGAGCGTTACTGCTTCATGTATATCGCTTCACACATTCAAAAGACGTTTATCACAAATGGCAGACATTACTTGAAGGATCATTTTCACCTGAACAACTAGATTTTACTATTATGCCATCTGTCTATTCCTTCAGCTCTCTCACTGTACGACCTCTGTGCAGGGACCACTGCTCTGTAATGCTATTCAAACCCCCAAAAACGAGTTCAACACACCGACACCCTGAGCTATCAGGCAAACAGTCAGTTTGATACCTTCTAATAGTGTTTTGGCAGCCTCCCAATGTGTTTAGCGCCCTGGTTGCAAAATGGTTACATTGTGTGCCATATAACTGCAATGTTGCCAGTTTTCAATCAGAGGTGGCAACATTGAAGAACAGATGCTTGTGTTAAAAATACTCTGCTAAAAGAAGTACTCATTCAACTTCTGGAGTCAAGTAAAAGTCTCCCTCGCTGCTCCAAACAATTAATCTTGCGATTAATTTTTCAGTTACCAATTATTTCACATTTCTTGATCAATGTAACTATTCACACAACATGGATATCAACACATTTCTTGTTAACATTTCAATATGTATTAAACATTTCTTTAACATGGCACTTTAGAGCATTGCTCCTCAAGAATCTCTCCAAAATAAAATTCTGTGTGATGAATTAAACTGTGCAAAATAATGCATTCTGATGATTGTAAAATAATGCATTGAACAGCCAAGCTCAGGACACATAATCTGTAAACATTTCTATATTTAAACACTTAAACAGTGCAGGTAATTCAAAATGAAATGATGAATGATGAATGACAGATCTGCATTCCAACATAAACAATCAGAAACCTCACGGAAGAATTTTGTTCTGGTAAGTTTGCTCAACATACCTTAAAGGTCGTCTTTCTCTTGTCCGAACAGTATTTTTATTTCCCTACGGTGCAACCGAAAGACGCGGGCAGAATTATGTCAGTGTTAGTTTTCCTGCAACCGGAAATGCTGCAAAATCCTTCTTACGGGACCCGAACGTTACGTACGAGGTAGTTGAGACTGTCTCGCCTTGCATTCTTTATGTAGATCACACAGAAGCTGCATGCACAGGATATATGTTATGCTAAGTTATTGGATTTAAAAAAAAATCCCAATTTAATGGCCGTTCGATGGGGCTAGCGATGGGTTGATATTCTCAGCCTCCGCGGGTCCTACCACTTCCAGATATTCACCTACCCCACGCTACGTCTGCCACGCCTGATCTGCAGTGACAGGTTGGAGTCAGTTTTGTGATGTTGGGAAGATGCGGCGCAGCGATGCAAAATAAAAATGATCGATGACTCTCTGCAAATGCATTAAAACTAAAGTAACAAGCCTGTTTTGAAAATGTAAGGAGTAGGAAGTACAGATATTTGTGTTGAAATGTAGGCAGGGAAAGTCAAAACATAGAAAAAACAATACTCAAGTAAAGAACAGATACCTGAAATATGTACTTAAGTACAGTGACAAAGTATTTGTACTGTTACTTCACACCTGTGTCCACCACACAACCCCTCCTCCTCCAAATGAATATACAGTAGACGTCATCTGAAGTATGTCACTTTACCTATGATGTCTTTTAAATGCTGACATCCGATGTATCCGTAGTTGTAGCCTAAAAGCAGATTATTTACTCTCTTAAATAAATTAGTGTGCATCTAAATGTCTAGACAGGAGTTTCAGTGATTCCTGAAGAGCAGAAAGCAACAGTTTTGTTCACAGCCTGGACTCTCTTCTTGGCCCACCACACTGTCTGCAGCTTTAGTAGGGAATGAGAGGGGCTGGCAATTATTGAAGCTTACCCCAACTCCACCAGCTGACACTCAATCCTCCTACTAATGCAATATAATTTATTCATCCTGCTCCAGCCTCTTTTACAGTTTAGTTGCCAGGATTGTGTTTGAGCCTCTCGTCTCGAAAATCACAAAAATTAGTCAACCTCACCCACATGCACTTGCAAACAGAGTTTGTGCTTGTGATTCTGCCCAGTGTCAGGGAAAAAGAGGACTTTATCATCACAAGACCGAAAAAAAAAAAAAAACTCCCTCTGCAGTATTAGACTAGCTGTCGTGAAACTGCTGAACCCAGTGGAGCTTTGAAAGTAATGAGATCTGATCATCTCGAAACTAGAACAGTGGGTTTTTTCAGCTGCACCAAAGCTCAGAGGGAAAACCTAAAATGAAGCCGAGACCCTCGTGTAATAGCTAAGTAGTGCTCATGTTACAGGCAGACTTTATATGAACACAATCCTGTTAACGTTGGCGTTTCTGTCCCCACTTGACCTCCTGCATGATGACTTCAGATCTGTCGGTGCAGATGTGTGTACGTACCGCGTTTCTGCTTTCTGCATGAGCAAACCAATGTGTTGTGTGTGTAGCTGTGTGTCAGCAGTCGTCACCAACAAACCACCCCCTGAGGATGTGGGTTGGGCTGTCCGCCTCAGTCAGACATCACACACACACACACACACACACACACACGTTAACATACTGTATATATACTGTTGAAGTGATGAACTTTATATGAAGAACACAAGCCATTTTTCAGAAGACTGTTTATTAGAGTTGAGTAAAAATATCGATTCATCAATGCACTGCAATATATTTTATCCCAATTCAATATCGATTCAAAAAATCCTCTGAATCGATTCAGGTAAGTACGCCTCTCGGTCCCCGCCTCCAGCAGCTGGAAGTGCCTCTCCCGCGACCTTGCTCGAGGGTTGGCGGGCGTTACGGAAACACCGTCGGAGCTGCAGAGGCGGGTAGCCGATGTCTGACGCACCGCTCTTTCGGAGACTGTAAACTCACCCTGGTCGCTGCAGTGTGCGCCCGCGGGTGGCACTCTCCTCCGGGGAGAGATGGGGAGTTCAGTGTCAACGTTGTACCCCCTCGCGTCTAGCCGGAGGGCGGAGGGACCGCGGTCACGTCTATGTTTATGTCAGACAAAAATGTAGCATGCAGTCCCAGAAACAATGGCACTTTCTCAGCTTAACTATGGTTGCATTATTTTATAACTAAACACATCGTGTGCCTTTGTTTACATTTCAATTCGAACTAGAACTTCCCAGTATGGGAGCTGAGGAAGCGTCTCTTCAGCTCGCATTACTTTTAAGTTACTTTCACCAAAATTCACAACCACCAACACTGAAAACAACAGTTTTTAAAGGGCTGGCCGTGCTGAACATGAATTGCAATGTTAGAATTGAAACATTTGGAGTGCACCAGCTGTTTCAGTCCCATGAGAAGATTTACATTGAAAAATCAATATCTGTCAAAACTGTTGGTATGTCAACACCTTGGTCTCTATTAATATAAGGGAAAGCTGATTGCACCAAACATTTTCTCAAAGCTTATGTCCTCTAGATGTGATTAAACATGCATGATGCATGGACATGTCCCACCTTCCTCTATATATCAGGGACAGTACATATTCCTATAATGCATCTACATTGTATTTAAAGTTTTTGAAACACACACATTGATTTTCAATGTAGCCTAAATCTGGTCATGGGGCAGAAACCGGTCATGCATCACAAAACGTTTGATGTTAACATTCAAATTCAGTATGGGCAGACCTTTCAAAAACAGTTCTTTTTTTGTGTGTCAATGCCTGGCCAATGCCAACCACCGTCTGCCCCCGCAGTTTGTTAAGAGTTCTCCTCTCCGCCACTGTCACCAGGGGCTCCAGCTTCATGCCGACCACTGAGGTGGCCCGCCTAACCAGCTTTTCCAACCTGGAAAGGTTCGCCTTTGATGTGCTCCTGACCCAGCACACCACAGCATAGGAAAGAACGCTGGCGACCACAGACTGATAGAACATCCACAGGAGCTTCCTGCAGATGTTGAATGACCGTAACCTCCTCAGGAATTACAACCTGCTCTGAGCCTTCTTGTAAAGCTGCTTTGTGTTGCTCGTCCAGTCCAGCTTGTTGTCCAGCCACAGCCCAAGATATTTATAGATCTCCACAACCTCCACCTCCACCTCCTCTACTCCTAACAGAACTGGTCTGGGTCTGGGTCTATCCCTCCCGAAGTCGATGACCAGTTCTTTAGATACAGATACAGACTGACGTGAAACAGACTGACGTTATGTCGCTGTTCTATGGCTGTGGCTATTTAAATTATAGTCAGTAGCCCAGCAGCACTAACCTGTTGAGGCAATGATAGCATACCTTGTCATTGCTAGCCTGCTCACAATTTTTCTAAAAGATGGAGAATCCACTGTTGTAAGTAGCAGCATATCTTCGACAACATGCTCTGCCACCAGTCTCCTCACTTCTCGATGTTCAAACATCGCAGAACGGGAGAATGTTAGTTTTTGCTGTTTAGTTTTTTCTCCTCGCTCTCATCCTCAGTTTGCTTTCTTTTGGTAACTAGCTTAATGCTAGTGTGGCACTGCTCTAGATGTTTCATTAAATTACTTATGCTATTTCGCGAGGTAGAGAGATCTTTTGGTTTTGCACACAAAGTGCACTTAAATATAATGTTCTTCACATCCTTGTCTCTGACGAACTGAAAATTGAACTGATTCAGTCTTGAAATTCCCAGAAGGTATTGCTTCATTTTAACTTTTGCAAACAAATGATCAAATTTAAAAAATGCAGGTAGATTTGTTTTATTTCAAACCATGCACGTTTTTGAGCATCTTAATAAGACATTTAGCTACAAAACAATTCAGACTGATGTAAAAGTTTGTGACTGTAGACCAGGGATTTGTTTTTCACTGAGGGCCACATACAGAAAAATATCCCCTTCACAGCCCTGTATAAAGAGGGAAACACAAGGGGATTGGTATATTTTAGGCTTGTTATGTAAATAAGTTATTGGGCTTGTTAAAACACCAACTAAAGTTTGTTAGAAAATATTATCAACTTAAATTGAGTGAGTGAATTAATTAAGTAATTGTGCTTATTAACACATAATTGCTGTGTATTATATTTTTAACTCACCTATAATGGGAGCAGCATTGCACTCAATGGGAGCAGTCAGTGTGTTTACATGGGACTCAAGAAAACCAAATTACTGGCCTAGTCTGACTATGATCGGATTTTTAAGATGCCTCTATACACCTTAGTCTGACTAAGATTGGACCGGATCTGATTTCTATAGTTGAATTAAGACAGCTAGATTATTCGATTGATAGTCGCATTACCCGTGCATGTATACCTTACATCAGATCGGATTGGATTTTGCGTTCTGCGCAGGCTTGAGATTTTTCCCCCGGGGCCGTGAGCCGAAAGTAGAAGGAGACAATGTCGTTGTGTTGTTGCCGGAAATAGAAAACAACACGATGGAGAGATCGGCGTCTTTCCTCCGAAATCACCACAAGCATGAGCACCATTGTGAATCTAGTTTGTGTAATTATCATGTACATCACATACGAAAAGGTACAAAGCTGTAGCTTCGTCTCTCTTTCTCGAATGCCGAGGCAGAGTTTGTTGTTACTGGTGATGTAAAGAGGTCTGCCCGAGTTGGCTCTATTACCACTAGTGAATGGGCACAGCGCCACCTATTGTACTGAGGTATGACATGCTTCGGCCCAATAATTCGATTTTCTCACCGGCATGTATACTCGGACAATTGCAGTTGTCCGATTGAGTAGCATAGTCGAACTATGGCCTTAATCCGACTAAGCTCTGCATGTAAATGCACTGAGTGATGCTGTGCTTTGGACTGAAGGGTGGCCTTGAAGGGTGTAATTTTGGTTCTCAATCTGCTTTTGTTCAGAGTTAACACAGAAAATGTTTGCTCACATATGTTGAGCCGAACAGACTCATCATTCTTTTTGCATGGCATCTCATCAGAGCGAACTTGTCTTTTTCCAAGTTCTGGTAGAAGTCAGGTAGGGAGAGAAGCTGATGTTGATTCTCTCGTCCACCAGGAAGGGAGTCGAGAACACTTTGATTTCCTTCTCAATGACAGAAAAATCTTGGAAGCGCTGACTGAATTCTGTGATGAGAGATGTGATCACATTTGTGATCAATTATTTCTCCTTTTCAGCAGAAAGCTTGGCCTTTGGAAAAGTAGATTTGATTTCGGACAGCGTGGGGAACTGCACAACATTGAAGTTGCGTCTCAAAGAGACGGAGCTTCACACAGAACGCTTTCATGTGCGCATAAAGTTGTGGCACGAGCTGGTCTTTGCCAGCGCACATCAGAATGGTAGAGTACGTCCCCGTATTCATCATCAACCTCAGATAGAAATGCTTGGAATTGTCTGTGGTAGAGCCCTCGTGCTCGAATTATGTGAACAGTTTTCACAACAGTGTTCATCACATCACCAACGCTTCACAGCAACGCCCATGCAAAAACACACACATAATTTAAATGACTTATTATTTAAATGTTATGACTGTAATTAAAACTGCACCTTATCTCTGTTTATCTTGCACCTTAAAAATCCACTAAGTTCCACTTTGCTTGGCATTTAATCTTATTCTGGAACTGCTAAGAGCATTCTAAGCATCTTATTGTATATATTGTATAGTTTTTGCATATTCATATTGTGTATTGTACTGTTTTTTATATCTATGCTTGACCTGACCTGTTGATTGTATTTTTGATTTGTTTGTACCGCTGCTACGATGACCCAGTTTACCCTTGGGGATGAATAAAGTTATCTATCTATCTATCTATCTATCTATCTATCTATCTATCTATCTATCTATCTATCTATCAAGCCAGACTGCCTTGGCACAGAGGGCTTCTTGGTGGATGATACAGTGCATTTTAAAAGCCGTGCCTCCACTCTCTTGCACCTTTGCGCACACCATAGAGGCCATTCCTTTGCGCTCGCCTGTCATTGCTGGAGCCCCATCCCACAGTTTGTCCCATTTAAGTCCCATCTTGTCAATTGCATTTGACACAGCTTCAAAAATGTCCTTACACGTTGTTGTGCCCTTTAGACTGCTAAGATCAAGCAGCTGCTCCATAATGCAAAAGTTATCGTGGACTCCCCGCAAAAAAATTAACAGCTGTGCAGTGTCTGTGGCATCTATGCTCTCATCACATGCAATCGAGTGAAAATCAAAATCACAAGCTTTATGAAGAGAGACTGATCAGATTGCCGTTCTAATAGTGGCGCAGGAATTGGAGAAATGTGCCTGTCCTTTAGCGTAAGAACATTATTGACTCTTGAAAAGGGGCCGAGAGAAATGATCTTGGGCCGCATGGCTGCAACAATTGATTTATCAGCTGGCCCCAAACGACCCTCGAGGGCTCTGGCATCTGCCCAAATTCCAGGTTACCAGTCCGTCCGGGCACGGGCGGCTGCCGGCTGCCATCCAACTTAAAGACCCATTGTTGCCACCTACCGGACTGGAGTGTGAAACAGTAGATTAGCAGAAAAAGAAAACTGGTGATGACTGCGTGGCGGCCGGAGTACCGGCCGTTCTGTGATTCTCCAGAGCACACAGATGGCCAGTCCGCCCCTGTCTGAAATTAGGCATGGTTCCTGAGAACGTTGAGCTCTAAAGAACAACTACAAGGAGAGGACTGAGACCAAGATGGGTCAGAACAACCCAAAGGAGGTGTGGAATGGCTTGAAGCAGATGACTGGTTGTAGCAAGCCTGTGCCCAGAACTGAAGGAGACCCAGAGCCCGTCCACATGAAAACGCTCTTTAGTGAAAACGCACATTTATTTAATCGTTTTGCCCGACCGTCCAGACAGAAACGGGAAACGCAGCACCTGAAAACGCACTTTTTTGAAAACGGGTCTCAGGGTGGAAAAATCCGAAAACGGAGCCCTCCCGTTGCCGTCTGGATGGCGAATCCGCATACATTCCAAAACGATGACGTCATCTCCCCACCACGCGGCGTCTCATAACAACAACAATAATGGCGGATCTGCTTGTGTTCATGTAAGCCCCAATAGTTCCAAAACATACGCTGGCTGTCATGTTCTTCTATGGGACAGACAGCAGCGATTTCGTTATTGAACGGTAAATATTAAAAAACACACTCACCCAAGTACTTTTTCAGCTGTTATTGCATTTTTAAGAGCAGGGTAACTAAAAGCTGTGTATTACTTAGATAAGCTGGGAAAAGCTTAGTGTTCATGCTTTAACTTTTCTTTCCCATATCATCCATCTGATGATAGACGTCTCATGATTTTCATTCTAGCGCAGCTGTGCTGTATTATTGATTCCCGTGATTTTGCTTATAAATTCCGATTCAGCTATTAGCTTACCTTCGTGGTACTGAGGTCTGCCGTGGTCCGTTCAGCATTCGCC